>PITA01019120.1:24929-38668 GCA_004023965.1 Spilogale gracilis | reverse complement strand
GGGGCCCGGTGATAGGATTTATATGGTACAAAGCTGTTACAGGGTAAAGAAAAGGGTTATCAAGGGTAAATGAAGAGGTCAAAAAGCAAAGCCCAACCTATATGACCCCCAAGACCAGTACTTATATAATATAGAAGTAAAGACAATTACACAGACACACTGACAAACTAGAGTGGGAAGGTGAGGGCAGACACTCCTTGTGGGCAAGGAATGCGTTTCAGACGCTCCCGAGTTTGTCTTGTTGTTATTGTTGGAGGAGCCCACTTTCAAAAGATATAGGGGGATTAGAACTGGTTGTATATAGGGGTAGTATTGAATAGGGATGTGGGATTGACTTGAAGCTTATATCTACATGTACATGTAAAAGAGAGAATAAAGGAAAGAGGAGAGAAGAAAGGGAGGAACAGGGATACAAGAGGGATCAGCAAAAGCAGAAAATACAGGGGTGTGTTTGAAAGAATTTCAGGGTAAAAAAGAAAAAAATAGAAAAAAAATATATAAAAAATAAGAAATGTTATGGGGTGTTGTATTGGGTATCACGTTGTGATAAGAAGGGGACTAAAAATTGAAAGAAGAAAAACCGTGAGAATGTAATTTTAAGCTTAAAGTGGAAGCTTTATAATAAAACTAGAAAAAACTTTTAAAAAGTAAATGAGGTGGAGAACTATATCAATGAGTTGTAGAGCTTTTGGTACTTGTAGTCAGTGCCAGGAGTTTAATAAATTGCCTTTCCCCAGATTTGGGATTTTGCATTGGAATGTTGTCCTCCTGAGCCTCTGGCGTGCTTTCTGGGGGCCGGGCGTGCCGTTCCCCTTCAGTCCTTCTACCTAGGCTGAGTCTCTCGGCCCCCCTGCTAGAGGCTGGTCTCAATGGCAACCAGATTATCAGGTTACGATTCTCTGGTAGCGGAGCGTTGTTCTTTTACGTCTTTTTTTAGCAGTTGAGGAAGTCAGGTCGGAGCAAGATGTCTGCACCCAGACCTCCCTCCTAGAGCGAGCCTCTACACAGGGAGGGACTCTTTCCAGGCTCCCGGTTGGCAGTCTGTCACAGCCGGGCTGGTGCAGACGTTGTATTGATTTCTGCCCCCGCCCCCGCTTGTCGTTTCACTCCTGCACCTCAAAGCCACAGCTCCTTTTGGATCGCACGATTTTGTCCGCCCCCTGGGACCTGGGGCCTCTCCGGTCCCACACAAGTCTGTACAAACGTCTTCCCTGGGGGGGTCTGCGCGCGGCCCACGGTGTGGAGAGAAATGGGAGAGAAGGGCAGCGGCGTAAAAATAGAATCCACTCCTGCTGCTTTCACGGCAGCTGCGGCGGCTCCGGTGGGGGCGGCGGCGCGCGGGGGTGGGGGGGCTGGGCGGCGGGAAAAGAGATAAAAATTTTAAAAACGCCTTCCCTGGGGGTTCTGCATGGGGCCCACAGTGTGGAGGGAAACGGGAGAGAAGGGCAGCGGCGTAAAAATAGAATCCACTCCTGCTGCTTTCCCGGCAGCTGTGGCGGCTCAGGCGGGGGCGGCTGAGCCCTGGTCCCACCGAGCGGGGGCGGCCACGGCCGCGCACCGGTCCCACCGGGCAGAGGTGGCTGTGCGCCGGGAAAACAAAAAAGATTTTAAAAAGTCTCCTTGCCTTGCCCCGGGCTCCGCTGTGTTCCTGTCTAGCCCCGATTCAGGCCATAATCTGCTGTTATTCCTCACTCACAGAGCACTTTCGTTTCGGGGTATTTGTTTTCAATGGTTCAGCTCTGCGGGCTTCCTCCCCCACTCCCCTGTCTCTGGGGGCAAGCCTCCAGACCCTCTTATTTGTTTCTACCTTTTTGCCGATGTTCTTTGTCTCTCGTGGCGGTCCAGAGGTGGGAAATATCACATTTCAGGCTGATTTCATGGGTGTTCACGGTGGTCCTGTAGTGTTTTTTTCGCTGGAATTCAGCTCTCTTCAGGGAACTCCCCGAAATACGGTCACCTGGCCTTCCGCCATCTTGACTCCTCCCACCCATTAAGTTTTTTAAAAAATTCTCTCATTTTATTTAAAGCCCCTTGTTAATGAGGATACCTGATTTAAGAACTTAACATTTGCATAGGATAAGAGTGAAATGAGGACTTGAGGTATTATCCTATGTGAGTCTTGATCAGTCCATTAATTTTTTTTTAAAAGGTTTTTTTATTTATTTGACAGAAACACAGCCAGAGAGGGAACTCAAGCAACGGGAGGGAAAGAGGGAGAAGCAGGCCTCCTGACGAGCAGGCAGCCCAATGCGGGGCTTGATCCCGGGACTCCGGGACCATGACCCAAGCAGAAGGCAGTGGTTCAACCAACTGAGCCACCCAAGTGCCCCTCCATTAATGTTTTAGAAGGAATTAAAATAGTGTTAAGTTTCATAGGAAAATTGAGGGGAAGGTATAGAGATTTCCCGTCGACTCCCTACCCCACACATGTATGGCCTCCCCCATTGCCCACATCCTCCTAGAACGGTACACGTGTTAGAATTGATGAGCCCATATTGACATATTATAATTACTCAAAGGAGGAAGATGACATTAGTATTCACTCCTGATATTGGCCATTCTATGGATTCAGACAAGGGTAGAATGACCTATGTCCCTCATCATGGTATCATCTGGAGTCTTTTCACTACCCCAAAAATCCTCTGTGCTCCTTTTACTCAGCCCCACCCCACCCGATCCAGCCGGCAATGACCGATCCTTTTCTGTCTCCATAGTTTCGCCTTTTCCAAGATGCCTTATAGTTAAGATTCCTCGAGTATGTAGCCTTTTCAGATGGGCTCCTTTCAGTTAGAAATACACATTGAAGGTTCCTGTGCCTCTTCATGGCTTGATGGCTCATGTCCCTTTAGCACTGAGTAACACACCATGGGCCGTACAGACCTGCTGAAGGACGGCACAGTTGCTTACGAGATTCGGAAGCTCTAGAAAAATCGTTATCGCGTCCATGTGCAGGTTTTGTGTGGATATACGTTTTCAAGCCCTTTGGGGGAAACTCCAAGGAGGGTGATCGCTGGATCGTATTGTAAGAGGAGCTTTAGTTTCATAAGCTGCTGTCAGACTGTCTTCCCAAGTGGCTGCCCTGCTGTTCCCGCCCCGTGAGGGCTGACGCTCGTCCACACCCTTGCCAGGATTTGCTGTTGTCTGCGGTCGGGATTGTGGCCATTCCAGCAGGTGTGGAGCTGTAGCTCATTGTTTTAGTTTGCATTTCCGTGTAACGTGATGGGGAACATTTTTCCAACTGCTTATTTTCCATCTGTGTACCTTCTTCAGTGAGGTGACTGTTAGGGTCTTTGGCCCAGGCTTTAATCACATTGGGTCTTAAGAGTTCTTTGGGCGTTTTGACTAACAGCCCTTCACCAGCTATGTCTTTGGTCTGTATTCTCTTCGAGGGTGTGGCTGGACACCCTCTGTCCCAGAGAAGTTTTAACTTTCTTTTTTTTTTTAATATTTTATTTCACAGAGAGAAACACAGCCAGAGAGGGAACACAAGCAGGGGGAGTGAGAGGGAGAAGCAGGCTTCCCGCCGAGCAGGGAACCCGATGTGGGACTCGATCCCAGGTCTCTGGGATCATGACCTGAGCCAAAGGCTGTCGCTCAACCAACTGAACCACCCAGGCACCCTGTTAACTTTTAATGATGTCAATCTCCATCATTTCTTCAACCCTTTAATTTTAGATTTGGAAATAGTGGCTAGAAATGTGTTTTTATAACCTAATGCGACAGACAGACCCCACAGTGAGCCCCAGTGAGCCCTGGTCCCCAGCGTCTGTGCCTCTGTGCGGTGCCCTCCCCTTGAGTGTAGGCAGGACCCGTGCTGTGCTGGGGACCCGTAGATGCTGTGGACTCGGGGGATGTCCTTGCTGTGGGCACATGAGCTTGTAGAGACTGTGGCAGAGCAGCCCAGAGCTGGAGCCTGCCCTGCTGAAGCTCAGGACGGAGGTAGCCTCGGGTGAGGAGGCTCCGAGGCGAGGACGTGCGGGAGGCTCCTGGCCCCCAAAGCAGCCCCCAGCCCCAAGCTGTGTGTGCTGCTCTGGGAGACCCTGGGAAGAGGACCCACTCAGCCGTGTGGCCTCCGGACCCATGGAAACTGCGAGAAAGTCAGTATGTGCTTTTGTGAGCTACTAGGTTTATGCTACTTTGGTACACAGCTAGAGAGCATGCAGATGCTTCGTGATTTCAGTCTGTTACTCACGGAACACCTGCGTGGCTCAGTCAGCCTGCCTTCAGCTCAGGTCATGATCCTGGGGTCCTGGGATCGAGTCCCGTATGAGCTCCTTGTTCACCAGGGAGCTCCCTTCTCTCTCCGCCTGCTGCTCCCCCCTGCTCATGCTCTCCCTCTCTCTCTTCTTCTGACAAATAAATAAAATCTTAAAAAAATTTGTTACTCCTGTTCCTAATCTTATCAAATCCATTGATGTCATAGAAAATAACAAATACTGACAGTAACTATTTCAAAATAAATTATTCACACAATTACAATGGCAAGTCCAAGCAAATCTTTTTCTTTTTAAAAGCACGTTTCCCCCCTTGGGTGTCTTTAATAACTGTGGTGAAGGGGTTAATGGATTTTTCCCTTCCCTGACACTAAATGCAATTCCTTCTGTAACATCGAGGCACCTGTTCCATTACTTACCTATGTGGGAACCGAAAGGGAAACGGGAAGGCAGGACCCTTTGCTGTTGGTCACTCGTGTTTTTTATTGCGAACAGATGTGATCAGTGCTCGGGGCTCAGTCACCCCCATGCTGAGTAAGTGGGATCCATTCCGACATGGTGGATCCCTCGGCTCCGGTGGGGTAGGAAGGACTGACTGCGACCCGTTGATCAGTTTTCCTCCTCCCGTAGGTCCGGTCTGCACAGAAGGGTGTGTGGGGGAATGGCTACACCTAACACAGTTCAGTGTGATTTCCAGTTACATGGCTCTCACTTGTTTTTCAGTCCCGTCTGTGTCATGCACAGAGTTATCATGTCACACACAGACTTACCATGTCATCTGTGAACAAGATACACCCCCCAGATGCTAGAATTCACATCCTCTGCTTTTGTGAAATGCCCGACAGAAACTTACCTTCAATGGAAAGGCTTTTGCCATCCAGACTAAATATTCTTTCCAGTAATATTTTCTTATGACTTTTCTGCCTCTGTTTCCCTGCCCCATGACTCAGCAGTATCCTTTGGGCATAAGGAGAAAGACAGGCCTGGAGACTGGCCTGTCTTTCTCCTTCCCACCAATTATTCAGTTGCTACTGACAAGTGCTAACTTTGTTCATGCATTGTTTTAATCGGTTCCCTTAAGAGTCTTATATTTTAGATAACACTCTTCTCACCCATCTACATGGGAGGGAGCTAACAGGAGGTTTAACAGATTAGTGCTTGAAGCACTTGACATTGGAAAGGCAGCTGGAAAAAAATTTTTTTAAATACAAAAAGAAAGCAAATGGAAGGAAAATTATTTTTAGAAAGAAAATATATAGAGAAGAAAATGACATGACACAGGATTTTGAGCAGAAAATAATTTGTTGGGCAACAGGTTTTGAGGGCTGTGATCTGGGCTCTAATAAGACTGTGGTTTATATTCATCACGATCTGATCATGGAGGAAACATACTGCTTCCCAAATGCTGCCCAGAGAAGGCAGTGTGGCCTGAGGGCCCAGAGCCGTGGGAGCCACCGTTTTACTCTGAGCTGGGCTTTGTGGATCAGAATAGTGATGGTATTCCATATTTTGAATAGTCACAGTGTGGGGAAACTATTGTTGTGAAGCAGGAAAACTATGTGACCAGTAGTGGGAAAGTGTAGTTGGGAGAAATTTCAAAATAAAAAGAGAAGGGAAGTCCAACCAGGGAGGGGAAAATCACTGTGTGTTTTTGTACTTGAAGTTATCACCCTGACCCTAATCTCCCCCAGCCTGAAATGCAGCCCCATTTCCACACCAGTTGTGCTCATCTGTTTGACTTGTTAAGATGACACAATTAGCTGATTAGAAAACAGTTCCCAACTGAATTAGTTAAAATCTCCAAAGTTGCACTCATTCCTCTGGGTTGTTTGATCTTTTTTTTTTTTTTAAAGATTTTATTTATTTGACAGAAACACAGCCAGAGAGGGAACACAAGCAGGGGGAGTGAGAGAGGGAGAAGTAGGCTTCCCGCTGAGCAGGAAGCCCGATGTGGGACTCGATCCCGGGTCTCTGGGATCATGCCCTGAGCCGAAGGCAGTCGCTTAACCAACTGAGCCACCCAGGCGCCCTGGGTTGTTTGATCTTAGCTGGGGAGGGGCATGGTCCGCCTGAGCTTCAAGTCTCTGGAACTTGAGGCGGGATCCATGCAGAGTTGATACTTGCATTCATCAGGGTGCCCTGTACCCTCCCTCCGAACAGATCACTAAATGTAGCAAGATCCTGGTAAGTGTTTTTGGACCTGTCCTGGGGATGGGGTAGGGGAAGGGAAATCACACAGAAATGGCAGGATTGGCGGTTACTTTTTGATGGGAGAAGGAAGGGGGTGTGCTGAGAGCCTAGTGGGGACCCACCCACGGCATCTGGGCTGCACGTGTTTTATCCTGTGGTCAGGAGCAGCCACTGGAAGTTTCCTCAAGCAGTAGACTGGTCATGAGCAGAACCACTCTGAAAATGTGAATGGAGCAGGAGATTGAGGTTGGAAGGATGATGTTGGAGTCTAAGGGAATAACTGAGGAGGCAGCGGCAGGGACCTTACCCAGGCGGTAGAAGAGAAGGAACGAGTCTAATGCCCAAGTAATGCCCGTTCAATTCGTACTCCTCTTTTGAGCAGCTCTAAAGTGTGAAAACCAAGGGAGCCATTGTGTTATTTTTCTTGTTCTCAGAAAGGAACATCCCGTTACTTTGTTTCGGTGGAAGCTGTGTGCGGTTGTGGTATTATGGGGTGACTCCATGGATGCCGGGGGTGGGCGGGGCTCTCCCGGGGGTGGGCGGGGCTCTCCCGGGGGTGGGCGGGGCTCTCCCGGGGGTGGGCGGGGCTCTCCCGGCACCTGCTGGCTACTCCCCTTGGGGCAGAGCACCGTGTGCAAAGAGGGAGTGCTCGCGTTCTGGGCAGGCTGCCTGGGTTCCAGCCACCGCCTGCCCACCTGGGTGAGCCTCCTTCATCTCCCGGATTCAGGAGAATGGTGGTTCGAAGTAGTGGGAGCGTAGCACAGCCACCGTGGGGATTGAGGACCTGATCCACGGTAAATCCCACGCCCCTCACCTGAACACACCCTGTGAGCAAGCCATGCACTTGCAACCTGGTGATCACTGCACTCGGGGACCAAACCAGGGAGCCCGCTGCCTCACTTAACACGGTCTGCCTGCGGGCGCTGTGTTCTTAAATACTGCCTCCCAGTTCTCTATACGGCGGGGTCCATGAAGCTTATTTTCCTAGCATTGCATACTACTTACAGCGAACAAAGTAAAAGATTCCTTTTCTAACTTTCTTTTTAATAAGAGGAAAATTTCCAGACAATGGGACTTAAGTGGAAGAATACCCCTGGGTATGTACAATAGATAACAGACTGTGTTCTTAGTCTTCCCGAAGGTTTGAAATTATAGTTAATTGCTCTGTTCTCAATTTTAAAGAGCAAGGAGTTCATAAATAATAAGCGTGAGTGGCAGTTTGCAGAGGCTCTAAAACCTCTCAGTGTGTTTTTCATTGCCAAAGACGTAATTCTTCTGAGTGTTGATTATTCCCATGAATTTTAAAATATTTTAAAATACTCTACAGAGACTAAACAGATGAAAATTATCTCTGAATTCCCTTTGAATAGAGTTAGATGTATCCGGAGAAGCATACAACCTTTGGTTCCCTGAGACACATGCATCCCTTACGTAGTTACAGTGTTTCTTAAAAATATAATGTAGGGTATAGGATGAAATGTAAATAATGAAATTACTTCGTGACTATATAATAACAGAATTTTCTTTAGGATTTGGGTTACCTGCCGTGTGTGTGTGTGTGTGTGTGTGTGTGTGTGTGTGCGCACGTGCGCGCACGGATGCGTGTGTGGAGGGAGTCTATGTTCTTCATATTTGGCCCATTGAAAATATCAACCATTAAGAGATTGTATTATCTACTCAATCCTAAATCCTTCTGGACTACAAATTTCACCAATCATTTAAAAATCTGTGTATCTTTTGGAGTTAACTATCCTTAAAGAGGGAATGACAATGCCTCATGTTTGGCTCATTCACCTCAAAACCCAGCACAAAGAACCTCATAAAAACCACATGCATTTGATGTAAATACAATTCTTTGGGGTACCCCAGCACCATAAGATTGAGATTTTCAAGTTACTAAGTCCACTTGGACATGTAACACTTCCTTTTTCAGGCAGGATTTTTCTAGAAAGAAAACAGTGTAACAGTGTTAACAGAATCCTCTTTTTCGTGGCTCCATATTGAGCAAGTAACAGTAGCAGCAAATAAAACATAAGCAAAGCAACTAAGCCCAGGCACGAATAGAACAGTTCCTTTACTGATTCAGCCCCCTGCCCTGGGATCCCCCAGGGAGGAGGTGGGGGGTAGATATGAAGATTGGTTACACTAATGTTACCAAGAATCCCATTTTCCTCTGGGTTCTTCACATCCCTCCACCTCCCACACAAGCATTTAGAAGTAAGGCTAGAAAAAAATCGAGATCAACCAGTAAGTTGCTGAATTTTTCTGAACTTGAATAGTTTCATCTTACGTTTTTGTCTTTGGGAAATTACACGGGGAAAAGTCTATTTTAGGTCCCACTGAGCATGGCCGTGTCTGTGCCACGAGAACCAGGATGTCGCAGTGGGAAGTGTCCGGGGTTCAGGTGGTGGACACGGCGCTCGGGTTCCAACTTGGCCATGAAGAAACGTGCCTCCCCAGGCTGCACTGTTCTCATGAGGTTCATGTGAGTCAAATGTTTGAAAAATGGTCTGTGAACATAAAGCTCTATGCAAAGATGCTACTTTTCCTAATTTCAGACTCTTTGAGGAGCTCCCTTGTCCATTCAACCCGAGTGGGATCCATTGCCCTTTGAGATTTAAATATCATGTCCACACTGTAATGAATGACTATGCCATTGGTGGGGATGTGAAGAGGAGCCCTTCCGTGGGAGGGCAGGCGTGTCTGAGTTCTCCTCCGACCTGCGTCCCCGGAGGCTGTGTGGGCTTCCTTGTCCGTGAGGATGATGATGGCCGCAGGAGGACGCTGTCCTCACTGCAGTGCCCAATGCAGTGAGGAGGTTGTGTCCCCTCATCACGATTGTTCACGGGTGTGGTTGGCTCGCAGCGTGTTTGGCCAGCGTCTCCGTGACCTCTTCGAGGACCTTAATGCTTCCTCCTCTCTGCTCTCTTCTCCATCTTCCCCTTTTCAGCTCCCTCCGTCTGTTGCGTGATGGCTGCAGAGATTCCAGGCATCTCCTGGTAGAAGGAGCGATGAACTGAGAGGAAAGGAATAGCCTCCCTTGAGTCCTTTACAGTGAGGTTTAAATGACTTTGGCTCCCACCTGTGGCAGGGGACCCCTAGAGACAGCATTTTCTCCTGCATTGTCAGGTATCTGCCTTCCCTGATCTGACCGGAGCATTTCCAGCATTTCCCACAGCCTCTGCCTATCTGTCTGGACATCAAAATGTGCCTCCGCGGGAGGAAATACATCTTGGTTAGTAATTTGGCAACAAAGCCATATAGCTGGAACCTTAGTTCAGCACTGTTATTATTTTTAACTTCAGAGACAAGTTGCAGATATCATGATAATAATCATTCTAAGGAATCATCTTCCTGTTGTAGGCAAGATTGACCAGTGGATGCTGGAGGGTCCTTTTCTGGGGTCTTGACCCTGATGCCTTGATCTGTGTCTGTTTTTGTGCCAGTCCCATGTGTCTTGGTGATCACGGCTTTGTAACCCAGCTTGAAGTCAGGCAGTGTGATGCCCCCCGTTCTTTCTTTTTTCAACATTCCCTTGGCAATTTTGGGTCTTTTCTGGTTCCATACAAATTTTAGGATTGTTTGTTCCAGCACTTTGAAAAATGCCATTGGTATTTCGATCGGGATGGCATTGAAAGCATAGATTTCTCTGGGCAGCATAGACATTTTAACCATATTTATTCTTTTGATCCATGAGCATGAAATGTTTTTCCATCTTTTTGTGTCTTCTTCAATTTCTTTCATGAGTGTTCTGTAGTTTCTAGAGTATAAATCCTTCACATCTTTGGTAGGTCTATTCCTAGGGTTTTTGGTGCACTGATTTGTATCTTGCCACATTACTGAATTGTATGAATTCTAGTAATTTGGGGGTGGCTTCTTTATATCAGAAAGAAGATCTTCAAGATGAAAATCAAAAGATTCGTATATTCTAGATTTAGAGTTTTATCTTTGGAATGTTTTTCTTTCTTTCTGGATGTGTTTAGGTGGGGAGAAGGTCTCAAAAAATTTCCTATCTGGCTCTACAATGTCAGTTTCCAATTTGGCCAGTTTCAAACTGTAGAGCTACTTAAATCCTTTCATGTTTTGTCAGGCTTCACCTGGAACAGAGAGTAAATATTCCTGGGAGTATCAGATAAACCCATGGACCTAAGAGACTTCACTAAAGAGAATACTGAAGTTACTCCTACCCAAGATAACTCCCCAAAAGACAGTTCCCCCCAAGAGCTGCCAAATGGTGGGATTTCAGCCACAAATAGAGCATCACACTGAGTTCTGTCCAGGCATTTCTAGGGGCCCCCCACCCTGATGGTTGCCAAGACGTGTTCTTGGGACACAAAATGGGACCTACAAGAAGGCAGTAACTATCACTGGAAGAAAAAGGATCTTTAACGAATGAGTCTGGACTTAGGAAGGAGGGGACAAGTGAAATTTTTTTTTTGGGGGGGGGAGGACAAGTGAAATTTTACCTTCCTGTCTCAACTCGGCATTACAAGCAGATCCAGGAAAGCTGGCTTGTAAGAGTTCACACCATTTGCTGGCTTCTGCCAATTTTCTGAGATTCCCTTCTTATAGGCTCCAGAATGAGTGGGCTTTAAAATAGAGTGTAGTTCCCATTTAGCAGAATTTGGCAAGGTTTTCCATTAATTTTAGTTTCTCCTTGACTATTTAAGGGAATAACTGATAACTCCCTTTGAGTTCCATCCACCCTTAGAGGTAAATCCTGGGCCCGTCGGGGGTCCTTGTTATAGGGTGAAACTGGGTCATCGGAAAGGCTACTAACTCAGTGGACTTTCTTTCTTTTTTTAAATAGTCTTGTAGTTCCTTCAGAATGGAAAGACAGTTCATATGGAGGATTGAGGAGTGAGGACATGAAAACAGCATGAGAGAGGGGAGTAGCAAGAATTTTGTCAGTCTCAGGGTCTTTTGTTTTAGGTACCTTTTGTGTCTTTAATTTTTCATAAGCCTTTTGCAATGAGTCCTTCAATAAAGCTGTTTTGGAATCTTGAAGACTTCCAGAGGCTACTACATGCCAATTAGCTTTCCCATTCCATTGGTTGGATTTCAGGTGCCCTCGCTTTCAAGTGTGACCCTTAGATGAATGAACTTGTCTGGTGGGAATGTTTGCCAGGGTGGCCATCGTATTTCCACATGGTCTTAGTAAGATCTGCCGTTTTTACAGGTACCCACAGTTCTTAGACATAGAAATAAGTATGCCGGAAAGGAGAGCTCCCAACTCCTTGAAACTCAAGGATTCTGTTTCTCTAAGCGTTAGGTTTCTGGAGTCAACTCAGTATATCAGAGGGATGAACCACTGGCTTGGAGATGGTGTGGTGTTTTAGAGTGTACCTCCTTGCATGGAAATTTTTATATAATAGGTAAACTGGTGTCCATGTAACTCATTCTGCGACCAATTTGTCCTCATATACGTTTCTTATAGTTCTATGCTCTAGCATACAATTATAAGACTGCTCTAGCAGCTGGCAAGTGCGCAGCCTGTGCCCACCAATTTGGTGGTTTTGGATTCTGAGATTCCCATTAGTAGTAGATCTCTTGTTCCTTCATGTCATGTGCACATCAACAGAGACCAATAGTCACCAAGAAAACAGAACTGCGGATACCAATAAGCAAAGCGACAGTACCATGGACTGGCCAAGAGAAGGCCTTAGGTGTATGGGACCAGCAGTTCCTGAAATGGAACTATAGCTTGAACCAACAGACCCCAACACAGGGGGGCTTGGAACGAATCAAGGGCGGTGGACGTGGGCTCCATGGAGAAGCATCTGGTATCTTCAGTTGGCCCACTAAGTCCTGGACTGGGGACTAAGCAAGAGCTGAGGGCCGGAGCTCCATCAGACCTTCTTGCCAGTCTAGAGTGACCTGTTAACCTGGACTAGAAAGCCAACTAGATTTGGAACTCGACACAAGCATGGCAGAGCTCAGAACCAAGAAGAACTTACCCATGGCCCTTGGAAACAGCGAGGAAGACCGAGAACTCAGAAGGCTCACGGGTACCAACACCTGCATTTCCGTTGTTACTGGGAGTACCACGAATGGGAGCAATGCTGTTGTGTAACTTTAAATCCTTGCCTTCCTCCTTGATAAGTTTCTTGAGAGTTAGAGTCCTCCTCCTCTTCCTGGTATGGAGAAAGAGACACCCTTACACAGAGATTTCCCTTAGAAATGTAGATACTACATTTATATTACAAAAGCTAAGTTACAGAAGGGTACCTTCTCATTTGTCTGAGCTTCTCCTGTGTCTACCTTTTCTTAAAAAAGAACCCAGCTGAAACTAATCAATATCCCAAAGAGGCATATTCTGGGGTGGCTATTCTGTTCCCCTTCACTCATAAATGGCCATGGGACCAAGAGAAAGAGCCCCAGGCTAGGAATCCGGTGATTGCTTTTCTGACTCCTCCCTGGTTCACTGTGCGACCTCGCTGGGAAAATAGAACTAAAATAAAATCTGCCAACTCAGAGAACTTTCCCCAGTAAGTGGAAAAGAAGACCGTTTCCTTGTTGGGTAAGCATTAAATGAGAATGTGAGACATATCCAGGCAATCTGCTAAACAACAAATCTCACCTTTTTGTATAGCCAGGCAAATACAGCCCACTGATAAAGCTGTCAGGTTCGCTAGTTACTGTTTATGTGTCATGCACAGGTCCTCCTACATTCCTCTGGTGATTGGGGTGACCATGTCCTGTTAGCTAACAGGCTTTATCCAAAGGACAATCAAATGGCAGGAGGTGGTTTGGGAGCAAGGCACCTTTGGAAGTCAGGCTCCTGCCTTCCCACAGCAACTGGGAGATGGGGGTGATGTCTTCCAGAGTGGTTACATTGCAAAGATGGCGTGATTTCCAGCCCCACATTGGGTGCAGAGATTACTTCCAGATTATTGAAAGACCCTCCTGGGTCACAGAGGTGGTATGAGGCTTAGTTAGCTTTTTTAGAAAGATTTACATAAATTTCAAAGAGAGAAAGAGCCAACCAGTTTTCTAAAGTAGATGCTCTAAGTAAAGGCAGCCTGGTGAAATCTCTTGCCTTAGTTTCAACAGCGAGCATTAAGCCTCCTATTTAACTCCTGTTTGTCAGCACGGTCTTGCACGTCCATTCATCGTTTTGGCCTCCTTCCCTCCCACGTACAAAGAGGGCGAGATCCGTACCCACACTCGTAGACGACTTGCTCACTGAGTCTGAGAACCACTGACCTGTCACAGGAAAAGCTGCCAAATTCTTGCAGTTTGTCACGTCATGTCTTGGAGTAGACGACACCACACACCCGCACACGGGCACACACACACCCGTGCACACGCACACACAGACCCACCCCCACCCAC
>PITA01019120.1:0-18595 GCA_004023965.1 Spilogale gracilis | reverse complement strand
AGAATTCAGTCACTCTCAGGCAGTATGTGTCCCTCGAAGCTGTTTATCTGGTGGTTGCTCAGACCACCTATGTTCTGACTCCAGCTCTGCTACCTGCAAAGCTCATAAATTGAAGAGCGAGTTTAGCCTCTTTGGACCATGTTTCCTTATTGCTAAAATGTGAGCAATAAAGAAGTTGCCCACAAAGTCGACTGTGGTGGGTAAAGCCAGTTATACGCACTGTGCTGGTGAGGACAATGATGACGACGGGAGTCGTGATCGTCATCTCTCAGGTGCCCAGGGTCAAGCAGGATGTAACGTCCTGAGCCAGGGGCTGGGTCCAACTTCAAGTTTTAAGGTTTTTCATTGTAAGACAGGAACACAGAATTAAGGGCCGAGATGGGAAGCAATCTGAAATCCCAAGAGGTGGGATTTCTGTGATGGTACGGACGACTTGAGCAGCTTGGAGGAGATATCAGAAGCGTGGGCTGGCAGTGCTGATTCTTTCCTTCTGGCCAGGACGGGATGTCTCAGGCTGTGATCCGAGAGGCTCAGGACGCTGCTACGTTGCAGGAGCTGCGTGGTCTCTCTAGTGTGTGCTCAAACTCTCAGTGCTGGGACTTGGTTCTTTTGCCTCTGCGTGTGGTCTTCACCAGTTTGAGAGCAGGCTTTCTGCCATGTTCCTGGGGAAACCACACTCCTTTATTAGTCCCCTTTTATTCCTTTGGCAGCTGCTTTTCCAGGCAGTATCTGGGAGTCATTTAAATCCATAGCAGTGTCTTACCCGGTACCATTCATTCAGTCATTCATTCGTCTTGCATGTGCTGCTACCTGCCCAGGGTCGACTAGCTGGCATGTTAGGTTTCCACGTCCTTATCTGTAAAACTGGTAATAAGGGCATCTGTCCCTTAGGATTTTAATCAAGATCACAGAAAATAATGCAGGCAGAATACTTGGCTGTTTTTATTAGTCACTGTCTTACCACTTGCTGATAACTGTCTTGGAAACACATTAAGGAGAGAGCAACAGGAAAGGGATTTAGTCCTTTGGTAATTTTCTGGAGATCGAGTTCTGAGTCCTGGTTCTGCCTACTGATGACGAGTGTGACCTAAGGAAAGTCACTTTTTCTCTGAGAATCTTTTTTACTCATTTGTAAAGTTAGGATGTGGGCAAAGGTCAACACTCAAAGGTTATTTTCCAAGAAAGATTCATCTCATGGAATCATTCTTAGAATGAAAAGGGCTTCAGTGGACATAAAAGTCTGGGAAAGTTTCTGTCCTACATTCGTCTTCTAGAATACCTCAGCGCACAGAACCATAGTGAGGACCCCACGGGAGGGAGTCTGGCAGTGAAGAAGTCTGTTCCATTTAGATTCAAGTTTCCAACGCCATTTGACCCCAGGATTTCCCCTCCCATCACAACAAATCACCCTCCTATGGATTATGCTTTGGGACATTCTGGACCAAGTGATCTCCTAAGAGCCTTCTCAACTTTGGCAATCTTTTCTCTCTACCAACATCCTCTCTGTTCCATATTCCTTTCTATAGTTTTGACATTAGGTAGAAGTGGAGATCCTTGCCTCTTGATGGGGGCCACATATGGCAGCCCCAAGCCACGTGACACAAGCAACCGGCAAGTCTATATGTACACAGAGCTGCATGGGTAAAATGCACGCCCATCCATGCGTGCACAAAGAAAACAAGAATATGCATAGTCTAAAAATGCATTTCACAACATTCTTATTGCTGCCAGAACTGGCTTTTAGATTTTTCCTCTGTTCCCTAGGCAGCCTTTTCTTTCGGAATTGGGTCCCATTTTTCCTCACCCAAATGGTAAGAAAAACTTGGAACCAGAAGACTTTCATTGTCTTCTGAGGAGCTGAGCCAAATGAGAGCAATGATCTGGAAACCAGATGGACGCTGATTCTGCCTGTGCCATGAACTTGGCCTTGTCCAATCAAATCCTTCATTTTCCCAATTAGAAGGTGAGGGACTCTGGCTACCCTGGTCTTTCCAGTCTCTCCAAGCATGAAATGTGGTTTCTTTCAGATCAGTGGCATCCAAAGGCTGCTTCTGTCCCTGCAACTTCTTCAGTAACTCTGTGACCCTGAGCCTTTCTCACCAGCGAGCAATGCCAGGGAGGGGAACAAGTCAAGTCCATCTGGCTCTTTCAGAAGGAGCTGTACTTCACTTCCCGTGTGCTGATGCCCACCCTGACGTCACCTCACCTTCATTTTGGGGAAGATGCTCTTTCTCTTGGCACAGCGTGTATCCACTAGACCAGTGGCCTGGATTGAGGGATTCAGGTGGTTCTCTTTCTTTTTTAAAATTACAAGAAAAGAATTGTCGTCAACACAAACCTTCATTTCAGTTATGAGCGGGATTTTACTTAAATCTGCAAAAGCAATCAGAACCAGACCCAGGCTTGCAAGTTGGGCCTGACACAGTGGCGTAGATGAAGGCACGGGGATCTGCTTCGGTGTTGAGGTTAAACACTGTTCTTTCTTTGGTGGCTCTGTCACACCCTTCACATCACTTAAGCGTAACTGATTTGGGGGAACCGAATGCTCTGAATGTGTACATCGGCTTCTGTTTCCCCAAAGTCATGCTTTAAAGGAGCGCAGATTCCTTGAGCCATTGAGCACAGAGCTCCAGTCCACAGAGAAAGCCTCAAGTATTGGTTCTGAGATGCTTAGCTACACCCGTCTCCTTGCTCCGCGGGCAGTCTGCTGACTAGGACCTGCTCCAGGCTTGCCCGGACCCCCTCAGGCACCCCGAGGGAGGGCAGGGGGAGGCCTTCCTCTACTTGCAGGTAGAGAAGCACCAAAAACCTGGGCTTTGTCTACGGGCGGCTCAGTGCCTTTATACCTGTGAACTTGGGCCAGGCTTTTAGCCCCTGTGGGCCCCTCCTGGCTCCCTGTTCGGTACCGCAAGGCAGAAAATCCCTGCCCAGAGCCCCTCATGGCCTGGCCCTGCTGGGGCACCTCTGTCCCCTTCCCCAGTTTGCTCCATGATATCTGTACGGCATCCTAACTTTGTCTCACTCTACAGCGGTCTCCGGCATGTCTCCGACTCAGCAATGGCTGCTGCCTCTTCTGGAAATAACCTGCCTCTCTTGCTTGGTTGACATATACGCATTCTTCCAGAATCGTGTGTTTCCTCCTCGAGTGGCTGCTGTTGACCCTTCAAGCTAGATGTCACAGCTCCGCGCCCCTCCCTCACATTTGTCACTTCCCTTAGGAAACCCAAAGTCCTCACCATCAAAGATGCCCGCAGACTTGTGACAGATGGTTCCCACTCTTCCACGACTATGTTTCCAGCATCCTCTCCCTCTCCCCCTCGTGGTGATTAGCACAGATCAACGCCTATCACAGTTGGTGCATGAAAGTGAAGAATGTATCTTCTTTTTACATACCACTGGTCCTACTGATGAGCTGAGTGAAGGGGAAAAAATGTCGGTGATGGTCCACTGACTAGCCAGGGTACTGTCTATATGCTACCTCATTTAACCTCTTCAAATTCTAATGATGGCTGCAGTAGCAATAGGGTGTGAAAGATGAAGACAGTGAATCTCGGAGTTTAGTAACGTACTCTGTCAGTTACCTTCTTTGGGAATGACACTCAGATGGACTTAGTAGTGCAAATGGGTCATTCTTTGGGAAGGGACAGGGTGGGAGGTTGAAAGCCAGAAGAGGGAGGAGGCAGAAGTCAGCAGGGAAATCCCTTAGAATACACTGGATCTGAGACCTCTCAAAGAAAAGGGGAGAGGGGAGGTGGGGAGGGAACATGGGCTGTGGCAGGGAGAGCTGTGGACCGTGATGCAGATTTGATGATGTATTGGTCAATTCACCCAGGAGCTCCAGAGAAAAGGTTGCCTTTTTAGAGAGGTTCCATGTCAAGCAGAAATGGTTGTCGTCCAGGGTCCCCACTATGTGCAGAGCTGACGTGAGTCATGAAGGTGGTGCAGCTGGAAATCCTCAGCTACCTGGTGTTCTTGCCACGTTCACTCTAGACAGCCCAACAGTGTCATGACTTGAAAGGGGTCAGTCTGACTTTAAGGTCCATTTGCACTGCACTACACTTCTGAAATTTATGGGGCCTCCTGTCACATATCTTGAAATAAAGTCTCAAAGACCAATGGATGACCTACATCTGCACCACAGCAACATACATACGACATTCAAGGTTAAGCTCCTACATAAAACAAGATACGAGGTGGCCTTCTTGTTCAGAGTCTTGCTTCCATTCCTGTTTTCTTTCTCTCTGGAAACCGGGTTTTGGCAGGGCCTACAGAGATAGACTGAACGATTAAGTTATTAAAACCCCAGATGATTGAATTCTCTGATTAAGCAACCGTGTGGACATCCAGATCGCTTAATGGGGTCTGATGCTCGCCAAGTGTTGTAACCCTGGCCTGGAAAAGCAAGGGATTTATACAAGCCGGACTGTTTCTCATGCTTCCACTACCAAAGCTTGGTCGGAGCCAAGTCTTGATTAATCATTACCTCATCTACATATAGACATCCTGGGATTGCAAACTTCAGACCACCTCCATCGCTGGCCCCTTGAGAGTCATCAGAGTGGGATGGCATGGGATCTCTTGCTCCGTACAGAGTCTCTTCCTTCAATCCAAAGTTTTAAAATAACTGCAAAATGAGATGTCAGGTAGACAGATGGAGCTGAATTCGGCTTTCTCTCAGATGATTCTGTTGCTTAATTTGGTAAGGCCAGGTCTAGAAATGGTGGTAAGGGTGAAGTCTCTATTCCTCTTCTTCTCAGACCCCAACCTAGAGTTCGTAAGTAACTCTGCAGTTATTTCTTGAATACTGATCTATGTGAGCTCCTCTCAAGAGAATGAGCAGATCAGGAGCAGACACTAGAATCTTGAACTGTGTCCAATTTGCACTGATCTTATAAATTCTCATCTTAAGGCCACCAGTTCTTTAGTCGTAGGGACAAGTCTAAAACCCAGGTCAGTCGTCCGTTAGCATTATAGGGAGTCATACAGCTTTTCAAATCAACTCTTTGGTGACTGACTCAACTGATGTTGAGTCCCCTATCCCTAGAGATATTCAAGCAGAGGGAGCAAAGACATTTGTCAGGTATTGTGAATGAGAGTCTTAAAGAGGGAAGGAGGTGGGGATCCATAAATTTTGTTGCAACTCTGAAAATCTTTCTTTAATAAGGGTAGACACAAATAATCCAGTGCGAAAAATTCCCTATAAGTCATGCTTAATATCCTATCTGCCAACACCTTCCTTCAGCTCGTGCTCTAGTGTCTAGGCGTGTATTTTCTAACCCACACATTCAATTGCATCACTTCCTTGCTAAAATCAACAAGAATCCACTTTAATAGTTCTCTGTGGTCCACTCTGGCTATGAAACCTTTCCAGTTGGATCTTCCTCTTTCCCTTTGGACCTCATCCCTTATCATTCCGCTCCTTATCTCAGAGCATGACATAAAATTGGATGCCACTTGTACCAGCAGTCTATTGCAGTGTGACAAATTATCCCCAACCATGGGGCTCACAGCGATAAAGATTTATGTCTCGCAGGAATTCAGAAGTGGTTAGCCGTGTGGGTCGGGTTGGGGTGTCTCATGAGGTTGCAGGCAGGATGTCAGACAGGTCTCCATTACCTGAACACCTGGCTGAGCTCAGGACTCTGCTTCTAAGATGGCTTTCATGTGGCTGTGGTTTCCATTAGGAGACCTCAGTTCCTCTTCTGGGGGCTTCTCCATGGGCTGCTTGAGCATGATTACAACTTGGAGAATGACCACTCCACAGTGTAAACCCCAGAGGGCACAATACAGAACCCACAGTAGTTTTTATGGCCTTGGCCTTGGAAATCACACAGTTATTCTGGCAAAAAAAAAAAAAGTTGGCGCTTTTTTTTTTTTTTTTTTTTTTGTATTAGAGGGGACCTGACAAGAGGGGGGCATGACTACCAGGAGGCAGAGGTCACTATGGGCTTTCTTGGAGGCCTGCAGTCACACATAACTCTGAACATGCTCTTTTTGCCTCAGCTGTCCTTGCCTCTCTTCTACATGGTCCTCTCCCATCCATCCTTCTAGAATCTTCTCAGATGTCACTCTTTTGTGGAGTGTTCTCTGAATCTGTTATACAGAATTAATCATTTTCTGCCTCTTCGCAGCATTCAGTATGTACCTCCGTGTTATCTCATAAAGAACATGCATTTATGTTCAGTTAGCCACTTTCTGAAGTACTATTTTTGGTCTTCACAAAGAGACAGATAAGAAAGGGCTGTATCTTACCTGACATTGCTAATATTGACTTAAATTTTGGCAAATTTCTTTTTTTACAATATGATTTTATTTATTTGACAGAGAGAGAGAGAGATCACAAATAGGCAGAGAGGCAGGCAGAGAAAGAGAGGGAAACAGATTCCCCACTGAGCAGAGAGCCTGATGCGGGACTTGATCCCAGGACCCTGAGATTATGACCTGAGCCAAAGGCAAAGGCTTTAACCCACTGAGACACCCAGGCACCCAAATTTTGGCAAATTTCTTTTTTTTAAGATTTTATTTATTTATTTGAGAGAGAAACACAGCCAGAGAGGGAACACAAGCAGGGGGAATTAGAGGGAGAAGCAGGCTTCCCGCCGAGCAGGAAGCCCGATGTGGGGCTCAATCCTGGGTCTCCAGGATCATGACCTGAGCCGAAGGCAGTCGCTTAACCAACCGAGCCACCCAGGCGCCCAAATTTTGGCAAATTTCTAATACTGACTTAAATTTTGGTAAAATACTTAAGGAATAGGTCAGTGAATTAATATAATTTCTCTCTTCTCATCAAACCTACCTTACTTTTAGGGGCCAACATGAATACCAAGGATGTAAAGTACAAAATAGCACCTAGGACAAAGTAGAAGGCAACATGTGTTATTTTTTATTTAAACACTAAACCTAAGTACACTTTTTATAGGAAACAACTTTCTGTAGGAGAGGGCTGAGAAAAAAGTGGAAATTACAGCTATTAGAGCAGGAAAAAACCTTAAAAGTTACATTGCCCAAATTTCTCCTTTTGGAAATAAGAAAAATTGAAGTTCAATTTTAACACTTTTTTTTTTTTTTACAGGAGAAACCAGAAGAGAATTAGATCACTTGAGTAGATTTGGTTTTTATTCTTCTATACTTTTCATAATCTAAAATGTCCAATGTCATCCCCATAAATCTTTCTGGAAGAAAAGCCATATAGATTATATTGATTGAATGAGTCAAAAGGGACAAGAAAGCAGGTGTTACCTCCACAGCACTAAGGAGGCTTAAGTATCTAGCGCCAGACAAAGGTAGAGGAGAGTTCCTTTTTTTATTTTTTTTATTTGAAAGAGAGATCGCACGTTGGGGGAGAGAGAGAGAGAGAGAGAGAGAGAGAGAGAGAGAGAGAGAGAGAGAGAGGAGAGAGAGAGGAGAGGAAGCAGGCTCCCTGCTAAGCAGAGAGCCTTATATGGACCTTGATCCCAGGACCCTGGGATCATGACCTGAGCTGAAGGCAGAGGCTTTAACCCACTGAGCCACCCAGGTGCCCGAGGAGAGCTCCTTAATAAAAGAAAGAGAAAACTTAGAGGCAACCCTGTTCACCTCTCCTCTGGGCTCAGTGTTCTCTGCTCTTAATGCAGAACCCTAACTTCCAGAGTGACGTGGTTTTTCTCTGGAGAAGAGGAAATGGATACAGTGGTTCAGGCTTGCTAAATAAGAAATGAAGATCAATATTCAACACTAAAACTTGATTTCCTTTCAGGAATAGGAAATCGAGGCAGTTGGAAATAGAGAACGCTACCTTTTTCAAACATAAGTTTGAATGTAAGTCTTAGTTTTCTCTCCTCATAGATCAGGGCTCATCTATGCCCCTGTCCCATTTCCTTTGGGACCTTCACCATCCAAAAGGTAGAAGTAGTTCTCATTCAAGAGGTATGCCATTATCCGTGTGAGTTTTCAGATGTTCTTGGGTGAAAAGGAGGAAAAGAAATCACCTGCGGAACCAGAGAAGTCAGGCGCCCCATTGTACCTAACTCACCAACATAACCTCTTAGTAACAATGATCTTCATATAAAGAAGTTTTGATTGGAGTCTTCCAACAAGAGCTCCCCAGGACCACTTCCTTCATCCTCATCATGTCCTATGTCACTGCGGCAACTAGCATCAGCCCAGATGTTTTTAATCCTTGTTTGTTGAACCCACCCAGGGCAGATAGATAAATTGTTTTAGCAATTGTACTTTCAGGCAACTTACACAATAGGGCTGAAGTCATTTTTAGATTTTCTGTGAGAATGGAAACCATCGTAAAATTGTGGAAGATTCAAGGGCTTGGAAGAGCCCTGAAATGACTCATCTACATTGCTGTTGGAATTAACTCACTGGTTCTCAGCCTTGCTGAATATAAGAATAACATGGGGGACCTTATACCTCTATCCCAAATCAATGTAATCAGAAACTCTGCTGGTGAAACATGGGCACAAGATTGTTTGTCTTCTCGGGGTGCCTGGGTGACTCAGTCGATAAGCATCTGCCTTTGGCTCTGGTCATGATCTCAGGGTCCCGGGATTGAGGCCCATATCGAACTCCCTGCTAAGTGGGGAGCCTGCTTCTTCCTCTCTCTCTGTCTGCTGCTCCCCCTGCTTGTGCTCTCTCTCTCTCTCTGTCAAATCAATAAAATCTTTAATAAAATTGTTTACCTTCTCTCCACACCATTATAATGTACATTTAGGGTTGAGAATCTCAAGGTCCAATGATGTCCTGGGCTCAAGGAGGATATGAGAATAAAACAGGTTCATCCAAGGAATTAACGGAGAGCAAAGTCTAAAGCCCCCAGGTTTTTTGCTTTCCAGTGTGGTCTTCTTTCCAATGCACTTAGTAAGTAATGCACTTAATAATGTCTACTTAATCAATTTTGAGAGTAGAGACAGTAAATCTTAAGATCTCTTTCATTAAGTAATGAACCTGAGGCAGCAAAGATCCGTGGTCACCAGAATATTGGCTTCCATTAGTTGTTGAGAATTGGGCTGAATATATTATCTTTAAGGGGCAGCAGAGCTTGTAGAAAGCAAATTAGGTAAAACTGGGTTCTAGTATCCACTTTCATAGACGAGCTGTGCTACTTAGGTTGAATGCATTCAGTCTGGGGCTGTGGTTCTCTATCCTGCCAGGGAGCCAGAACCCCCTCCATGAGTTTAAGAGATCCAAAAGCTCGGATTCCACTCCCAAGTATTTTATAACCTGAAACAGACCTGTATTCTAAATCCTGTAACATCAGGTTTTACCGTGTGACCTTAAGGGAATTGATTCTTTTTATGGAACCTTAGTTTCCTTATCCTTAAAGGGAGGAAATGATAAGGAGGGATTTGACACAAGAATTAAGGAGTGAGTACAAGCAAAGTACCCAGGGCAACACCGGGCCCACCACGGGCGCTTAGTAAATATCAGCCCCCTTTTCTCTGCAGCAGTAAACGCTTTGGACAAGAATCGAACGAGCAGCTGATTATTTGGCAAGTGCATTCGTAGGCAGTAAAACCAACCTCTGAATTATCTGGGTTGATAGGATAATCTGCTAAATCTCCCTGGCACTTTGTCCTGGGGACACTGGACACCTAACTCCCAAAAAACCATCCTTTAGCTGGGAGCTCTGAAAGACCCTTTGTGCTGGCCAGACAATACCCAGAGTGTGCCTTCCAGATAGACAATATGGTAAAGCCACATGTTAATCTCCCCTCCGCAAATCCTATTTCATGTCTTCCGGACCTTGCAGAGGGGAGATGCATGGAAACAATCCGTCCATTCAGAATCCCAGGCTGACCTCCAATTCAGACCTCTACCTGGGTGAGGAAATTTGGATGCAGAACAAGTGATGTGGCCCCAGCCAAAGGTGGTTTCCTGCGCCGGGACGGAGACCGGCTGCAGTTCAGTTAGGAACCGGGCTAGCAAGACTGCTGCGGGAAGGACGGTCAATGCCCACGCCGTCAGGACAGAATTCATATTCAGGAACCAACTTCCTCCCACTTGGGAAAGAGGAGTTCAGCCGCTGGCCTTCCCAGGCCGCCGGCTCTCAGTCCTTGGAAGGCACCGGACGTGCGCCTGGGGCAGAGGCTGGCAGCTGAGGGTCAGGTGGTCCGGGGCCCCCAAGAAATGTCAGTCCCATGTGGCCCTGCTTCTCAGGCCAGTTCCCGAAAAGCTTCAAAATCCTAAACGCGTCTCATACCCTTCAGCTCTGCTTTGCCATCACTAGGAGCACCTGCTGCCCTCTCCACCATTCTGTCTTCTTTTCTGGGCGGTCGTTTTTATAGGTGCCACGTACTCCCGTCCAGGGCACAGTACCTTCCTGATCATTCAGACGATTCTAGCTACTTCTCGTTACTCCTGACGCGGCTGATCGCTGGTGAATGATCGGCATCCTGGCTGGGCGACGGCACAGGGCTGAGTGGGGGGCTACAGTTCCAGGCCGTCGTGGTTTTCTGGGCTTGCTGAGTGGGTACTGGCAGTGAGCGCATGACCTTGGGAAAAAAAAATAGGTAGGTGCTGACTTTGGGAGTAAAGCCACACCACGGCCTGGTGTGCAAGAACACCAGCGAGAGATCCAGACATGAATGGCCAGAACACTGCACGGCTTCTGCTACGATCATGCGCCTTTTCCGCTTACCCTCATCATGGTTGTCACGTTGTGTGTGTCCGCGAGATGACTCGATCGGTGGCACTCCCCACGCGTGCATCATCAGCCCAGTGTGGGCAGAACCTTGTTTCTCCTCAACTGTTCAGCCTCCAGGACAGCAGTGCTGTCACTGAATAAATGATTAAAGTCCTGTTCCTAGATGAAGAAGCTAAGACTTAATGAGATGGAGCGGCGTTGCTGCTGACCAGGAGGATTCTTCGGCGGGAGGAGGGGGTACCCCAGGATATGGAATGGGGTTCCTGTGGTTGCAAATTCCTGGCTCCTAACGTAATAGGGTTTCTGCGAATCTAATGCCATTGTATGACGTGTCTGAGGCTTGGTTCTGATGCAGTTAGGGGAGTTAAAATTTTATTTCACGTGTCATTTGGAGATGTCATTTGTGGAGCCAACCACAAAAATTCAGATTCAGGGGCGCCTGGGTGGCTCAGCTGGTTAAGCGACTGCCTTCGGCTCGGGTCATGATCCCAGAGACCCAGGATCGAGTCCCACATCAGGCTTCCTGCTCAGTGGGAAGCCTGCTTCTCCCTCTCTCACTCCCCCTGCTTGTGCTCCCTCTCTGGCTGTGTTTCTCTCTGTCAAAAATAAAATATTTTTAAAAAAATCAGATTCATACGGGGAAAATGCCTTGCACATAGCGAATGTGCACGAATGTTGGCCATCATGATGTTATCAGCACCTCTCCCCACTCCCATTCCTATTGCTAGTCTTTGGGAACTCTGGTATCGTCGTACTACATTGTTGTTACTGGTTTTGCAAGTAGGTCCTAGGAAAATTTCACGGAAAGAAATAAAACATTTAAATTTCATCAGCTGATTCTTAACGCAGATTTAGAAAAAAAAAAAACCTCTTCCATAGAATCCAGCAGATATTAAAGAATCCTGTGTCCAAAATACCTTCCTCTAGGTATGCCTCTTCTTAATGTGTGTGGGAGAAAGAAGGGAGGCGTATCAAATTAGTTTTTCCCTCCACCCTCCACCCTCTCGAGCCCCAACCTTTTTCCTTGGGAGGGAGCTTGCTATAAATGCAGATGGAAAGGCTCCGGACATACTCTTGAAGAGAAGGTTGAATGAGTAAGGTATGGGGCCAATGGAAAGGCCCCATTCTTCGTTGTCTACAACCAGAATTCAGAACTTCAGAAGTGTTTCCAGCAGAAACAGGTGTGCTCCTGGCAAGGTCCTTATCCTTCAGTGATGTCACTAAATAAATGAAGGATTTACTTCCAACCTGGTTTATTTCCTCCTAAGTCCCAGTCAGGGGCAGGAGGATTTAATTATCATTGTTTCAACTGTCCTATTGTTCTTTGTTTCTTAACTGAACAAACATGTAAATCAAACCACTCTTCTAACTGGACATGTATGGATGTTTAAAGCATATTGATTCATTCATGATCATTAGGGTCAAAAATCACACTTACTATCTGTATCCTAAACTTTGATACTGTGAATGTTTCTCTGTTTCAAGAGAATATAGGGAACAGACTTAGAAAACTTTAAAAACAAATGGTAAGATGGGTTTTTGCATCTCAGTCATCAAATTAATCACAAATAAGAACTTCTGTCTCATGTAGTGTTCTTTTCCTAACCCCACAATAATTTTCTTTCATAGCGGATTTCAGTTGTTTTGAAAATGCTCCTTAATTTTCTGAATCCCTTACTAGACTGTAAGTGTGAAGAGGCAGAGAGTATGTCTCTCTTGTTTCCCTGTGTGTCATCCATTCAAGAAATGCTTGGTAGCAGTGATATACTGAACAAGACCCAAAAAAGTTCCCTTGCCTTTGGACCTTGCATTGCATTTTCAGTGCCAAAGAGAATGGTTGAAAATTATTATTCTATGGTTATTTGTTGAGTGAAATAGTAAATGGGTAGACAGTTGCCCCTTCTGTAGTAAAATTTCTTTGGGGCTGTATGTTGCCCTGAGTAGACATCCCCACTGGGGTACAAACAATGCAGGGAGACCTGATGCTACACAGCAAAGCTCCATGTGACTCTAAGTATGAGCCTGGACAGTGATCATTTTAAGCAGATTTTTTTTAAATTGAAGTGTAGTTGACGTTAGTTTTACGTGTGCACCTAGTGATTCAACATTTAGATACAATGTGAAGTGATCACCGTGGTAAATCTAGCTGCCATCTGTCACCATACAAGCTTGTCCCAATATTATTAACTGTATTGCCCATGGTGAATATTACATCCCTTTGCCTTATTTATTTTATAACAGAAAGTCTGTAACTTTTACTCCTCTTCCTCTATTTTCCTCACCCCACAACCTCCCTCCTGTCTGGCCACCACCAGATTGTTCTCTGTATCTATGAGTCTGTTTCTGTTTTGTTTGGTTTGGTTGTTTTGGTTTTTAGATTCCACATTTAAGTGAAATCATATGCGATCTGTCTTCTTCTGTCTGACTTATTTTGCTTAGCATCATACCCTTTAGGTCCATCCATGTCGTCCCAAAGGATTTCATTCTTTTTTTTTATAGCTGAGTAATATTCCACTGTGTGCATACATATAAGATGATACAACCTGTATGTTATATATTATGTATGTACGTACACACACACACTTCTTTATCCTTGCAGCTTTCTACTGACACATTGCTACCATATCTTGGCTATTGTAAATAATACTGCAGTGAACATATATATATTTGCATATATATGTTTTGTATTGTATTACATATATATATACAAATACAGTATTTGTATACACACACACTCACACACAAATATATATGTGTGTTAGTGTTTCCATTTACTTTGGTTAAATACCTGGGCCTGGACTTTGCTGGATCATATAGTAGTTTTAGATATAATTTTCTGAGGGACCTCATACTGTTTTCCATAGAGGGTGCACCAATGTATATTCCCACCAATGGTGCATGAGGATTCTCACACTTGTTATGTCTCGTCTTTCTGATACTAGCCATTCTTACGGGTGATGTGATTTCGCATGGTGGTTTTAATTTGCATTTCTCAAATGATGAGTGATATAGAGCATCTTTTCATGTGTCTGTTGGCCATCGGGATGTCTTCTTTGGAGAAATGTCTATTTGGCTCCTCTGTCCCGTTTGTAATCACAGTGTTTGTATTTTTGATGCTGAGTTCTGTGAGCTTTTTAAAATGTATTTTAGAAATTAACCCCTTGTCAGTTATATCATTTACAAATATCTTCTCCCATCCATTGGGTTGCCTTTTTGTCTTGTTGATCATTTCTTCCACTGTGCAGAAAATTTTTTCTTAGGAACCTTGAGATTTAGTGATTTTTATTGAAACTGAGAAACCTCAAACATTGAAACCCTAAAATACTGTGCAAAAACTTCCTATTTTGACATAGATCTATTTGTTTATTTTGTTTCTGTTGCCCTTGCCTGAGGAGACAGATCCAAAAAAAAAAAATACTGCTAAAACCAATGTCAAATTGTTTAATCCCAGTGCTCTTTCCTAGGAGTTTTATGGTTTCTGGTCTGACATTTAAGGTTTTAATCCATTTTGAATTGATTTTTATGCATGGTGTGACATACCAGTCCATTTTCACTCTTTTGCATGTGAGCTGTTCAGTTTTCTCAACACCATTTGTTGAAGAGACGGTCTTTTTCCCATTGTATTTGCTGACATTGTTGAGGAATAATTGAGTATGTAAGTGTGGGTTTATTTCTGGGTTTGTTCTTCTCCATGATGAAATTGTAAGTGGTATTGCTTTCTTAATTTTTCTTTCTGATAGAAATCAACAGATTTATGCATATGAATTTTGCATTCTTCAATTTTCTGAATTCATTTATTCGAATAGTTTTTTGGTGGGGTCTTTAGGGTTTTCTCTATATATGTCAATTGCAAATAGTGACAGCGTTCCTTCTTTTCCAATCTGGATGCCTTTTATTTCTTTCGTCTCATTGCTGGGGCTAGGATTTCCAATACTGTGATGAAGAAAAGTGCTAACTAAGTGTGGGCATCTTTGTCTTCCTCCTGATCCTAGAGGAAAAGCTTTCAGCTTTTTACCATTGAGTATGATGCTTGCTGTGACCTTGGTTGAGAGATATGTAACCTCTAGACCCACTTTGTTAGAGTTTTTATCATAAGTATATGTTGAATTTTATAAATGCTTTTTCTGTATCTATTGAGATGATCATATGATAGTTGCCTCTATTGTTACTGTGGTGTGTCATACTGATTACTTTGTGGATATTGAAACGATTCTTATGTCAATAAATCCCAGTTGATCATGGTCTAAGATTCTTTTTATTGTTAAATTTGGTTTGCTAATATTTTGTTGAGGACTTTTGTGTCTATGTTTATCAAGGATATTGATGTTTAATATTAATCTTTGTGGTGTCTTTGTCTGGTTTTTGGCCCCATAGAATGAGTTTGGAAACATTCCTTCCTCTTCAATTCTTTCCAATAGTTTGAGAAAGATAGGCATTAACTTATCTTTAAATGTTTGGTAGAATTCACCTGTGAAGCTGTCTGATCTTGGACTTTTATTTGTTCAGAGCTTTTAAATTCCTGACTTAAGTTCATTACTAGTAATCAGTCTAGACGTTCAGATTTTGTTCCTTCCTTACTCAGTCTTGGAATGTTGTGTTTCTAGGAATTCATCCCTGACTTCTAGGTTGTCCTGTATGTTGACATATAATTATTCTTCATAGTCTCTTATGATCCTTTGTATTTCTGTGGTACCAGTTGTTAACTTCTCTTTCATTTCTGATTTTATTTATTTGGGCCCTCTTTTTTTCCTTGATGAAACAGACTGAAGGTGAATCAGTTTTGTTTATCTTTTCAAAGACACACTTGTTAGTTTCATTGATCTTTTCTATTTTTTAGTCTTTATTTTCACTGGGATCTTTATGATGTCCCCCCCTTCTGACTTTGGGCTTGATTTGTTCTTTTTCTAGGTCCTTTAGGTGAGATTGTTTCTGATTTTTCTTATTTCCTGAGGGACACCTGTATCACTATAGACTTCCTTCTTAGAACTGCTTTTGCTGTGCCTCATAGATTTTAGACTGCTCTATTTCCATGGATTATCTCCATTTTTATTTGTCTCAGGTATTTTGTGATTTCCTATTTGACTTTTTATTGACCCATTGGTTGTGTCATAGCTTGTTGTTTAGCCTCTATGTGTTTGTGTCTTTTTCCAGTTTTCTTCTTATAATTGATTTCTGGTTTCATATCATTGTGGTCGGAAAAGATGCTTGGTATGATTTTAATCTTCGATTTATGGAGACTTGGTTTGTGGCCTACCTTATGCTCTATCCTGGAGAATGTTCCATATGTACTTGAAAAGCATGTATATTCCCCTGTTTTTGATGGAATACTCTGTATAGATCTATTAAGTCCCTCTGGTCTAATGTGTCATTTCAGGCCAAGGCCTTATTGATTTTCTTATCCCTCAATAAGTGGGGTGTTAAAGGCCCCTTCTTTTATTGTACTACTGTCACTTTTTTCATTTATGTTAATATTTGCTTTATGTATCAGGTGATCTGTATTGGATGTATTGATATTTATGTGTTCTATGCTATTATTGGATTGATTCCTTTGTCATGTAATTCCCTTGTTTTATGTTATAGTGTTAGTTTTAAAGTCTGTTTTGTCTACTGTGGGTATTGCTACCCCAGTTTTCTTTCCATTTCCATTTGCATGGACTATCTTTTTCCATCTCTTCACCAGCAGTCTGTATGTGTCTTCAGATCCAAAGTGAGTTTCTTGTAGGCAGCATATAGATATTACCCATTCGGCCACTCTGTGTCTTCTGTTTGGAACACTGAGTCCATTTACATTGAAAATAATTATCGACAGATACATACTTATTGCCATTTTGTTGATTTTTTTTGTTTGTTTTGGTAGTTATTGTTTGCTTCTTTCTTCTTCTCTTGTTTTCTTCCCTTGTGATTTGGTCAATTTCCTTAGTGTTTTTATTCCTTTATCTTTATTTTTTGTATTCCTGTTATGGGCATTTGGTTTGTGCTTACTATGAAGTTCATGTACAACCTCCTATGTATATGCTAGTCTAAGCTGATGGTCACTGAAGTTCAAATGCATTCTCAAAGCACTACATTTTTGCACACTCCACTCTGTTTTTGTGTATCCTTTGACTAATTATTGTAGGTATAGACAATTTTCCTGCCTTTGTCTTTGACCCTTCATACTAGCTATATAGGTGGTCCATCCACTACTTTACTATGTGCTCACTTTAACCAGTGAGATGTTTTTCTTTCATAATTATTTCTAGTTATGGCCATTTCTTTTCAGTTTAAAGTGCCTTTAGCATTTCTTGGTAAGCCAGTTTGGTGGTGATAAACTCCTACAACATTTGCTGGTCTGGGAAATTCCTTATCTCTTCTTCAATTCTGAGTGATGACCTTGCTGGTAAAGTATTACTGGTTGTAAGTTTGTTTCTTTTTTTTTTTCTTGTCCTTCGTCCTTTCAGCACTTGGGATATATTGTGGTACTCCCTTCTGGCTCATAAATTTTCTGCTGAATAATCAGCTAATAGTCTTATGAGGGCTCCCTTGTATGTATCTAGTGTTTCTCTGTTGCTACTTTGAAGATTATCTTCGGTTATAATGTGTCTCATTGTGAGTCTCTCTGAGTCATGTTATTTAGGACTCTCTGTGGTTCCTGGACTTGGATGTCTGTTTCCTTTGCCAGGTTAAGGATGTTTTCAGCCATTATTTCTTCAAGTAAGTTTTCTGTCCCTTTCTCTCTGCTCATTCTGGAAGCCCACTAATGTGAACATTACCTTGCTTGATGTTTTTCCAGAGCTCCTTAAACTATTCTCCTTTAAAACTGTTTTCTTTTTGCTATTCTTTTTTGTTGTTGTTATTGTTACTTAAATTTTTTTTCCAGTGTTCCAAGATTCATTCCCCATTCCCCACACCCAGTACTCCACGCTTTAGGTGTCCCCAGTACCCACCACCAGGCTCTCCCATCCCTCTACCCCCCTCCCTCCAAGTCCCTCAGTTTGTTTCTGCTACTCTGATTCAGTGATATCACTACCTTGTCCTGAAGACCACTGATCCATTCTTCTGTATCATCTGATTTACTGTTCATTCCCTCTGTGTATTTTTCATGTCAGTTATAGTATTCTTCAGCTCTGGTTCTTTTTGACATTTTCCATTTCTCACTTTTTGACATTTTCCATTTCTCATCTTTTCTTCTCTCAAGTTCAGTACGTATCTTTGTGACCATTACTTTGAACTCTTTGTTTGGTAGATTGCTTATCTCCACTTTTTGTAGTTCTTTTTCCTGAGGTTGCGTCTTGTTCTTTCATTTGGAACATGTTCCTCTGTCTCCTCATTTCGCCTAGCTTTCTGTATTTTTCTATGTATTGGGTTGATCAGTTACGTCTCTCAGTCTTCTCCCATCAAGGAGTGGCTTGATGTAGAAGGTGTCCCGTGGGGCCCAGTAGCCCAGCTCCCCCCCTTGACCCGTGAGCCCGGTGTGTCCCCTGAGTGTGCTCATGTACCCTGCTCATGCCCCACGATTAACGCGGACTCCCTGCTGTGGGGGGTGGGCTTGGCTGAGCCGGACTGGATGCCTGGGCTGGGGGCTGCATGGTGGGCGACATCAGTGCTGGCTGAGGCTGCCCACTGGGTGTGGCGGTATGGGGGGGCCCAGGGCTAGTTGGGGTGGCCTGCTGGGCATGGCTTGGTGGGAGCCCCTAGGGAGAGGGAGGGGCGCCATCCAGGGCAGGCCAGTTGGGCAGGGCAAGTGGTGCTAGCACAGTAGGTGGAGAGTGTCAGAACTGCGTCCAGCTAGGGGCGCCTGGGTGGCTCAGTTGGTTAAGCGACTGCCTTCGGCTCAGGGCATGATCCCGGAGACCCGGGATCGAGTCCCACATGGGGCTCCCTGCTCGGCGGGAAGCCTGCTTCTCCCTCTCTCACTCCCCCTGCTTGTGTTCCCTCTCTGGCTGTGTTTCTCTCTGTCAAATAAATAAAATCTTTAAAAAA
>PITA01019119.1:0-38517 GCA_004023965.1 Spilogale gracilis | reverse complement strand
CCCCCCCCCCCCAAGGCCTGGTATGGGTGTGGCCTGGAAAGCCCTGGAATGGGGTCACTTGAGGTGGGGGAGACTTTTATGGGTAGACCTAGGGACTGTGTGACCATTTTTCCCATCTCCTCTTCTCTCTTTGGTCTTCTGTCTTGCCAGCAGGCCGGAGGCAGGAGGCAGGAAAGGGAGGAAGCCAGTGGCTTCCGCCTATTGAGGAGGGACAGGGGGGAGGATATTGTTCTGGGGTCTCCCCTCCCCCTAGCACATACACGCAATATGGCCCATGCAATTCCTTGTGTATGCGTCCCAGGACAGTTGCACGGGTGTCCTAGAGAGCAGCTCACATACGTAACAAGTGGACAAAGGAACACAAGAACTCACACTCAGCGCGAAAAAAGAACTTGGATTCTATCTTGCATGTGTAGGGGTGGACAAGTTTTCCCTTCCAGGTTTTTTGGCTGGCTTAATAATTGATAGGAGACAGATTAACTGGAGAAAAACAAAAGTTTAATAGCATGTGTATCTCCTGTAGACATAGGAGTGAAGGGATTCAGAACAAGTCTTCCTGCAATAAATATGCCTCTTTGGCATGAAGATTATTTTGAGCTAAAAATATTCGAAACCCCAGCAGATTCAGGAAAAGCTTTTTACCTCCCTTTCAACTGCCTAAATTTATATTGGAAAGGGTGCCTGTCCCAGGAAGAGAGCTATTACAGAGATTCCTTTTTATCTAAGAAACTTAACTGCATAGCAGGTCAACATTTTTTTAATTGACTTATAATTAATATTCAGTGTTATGTTAGTTTCAGATATATGGCGTAGCGATTCAACAATTATATACATTATTCAGTGCTCACCACGAGATGTCCACCAACAACTATTATTATATCATTGACTATATTCTTTATGATGTACCTTTCATCTCTGTGATTTTTTTAATTCTGTAACTGGAAGTTTATACCTCCTAATCCCCTTTATCTATCTCGCCTATCCCCTCTGGCAGCCACTAGTTGGTTCTCTGCATTTGAGTCTGGTTTTTGTTTGTTTTCTTTGTTTCCTTGGATTCCACATAGAAATGAAAGCATTTGCTATTTGTTTTTGCCTGACTTAATTCACTTACAATAATGCCCTCTGGGTCCATCTCTCTTGTTGCAAATGGTAAGGTCTCATTTTTTTATGGCTGAGTAATATTCCATTTAATCCATATTTTCCTGATCCATTCATGTATTAATAACACTTAGGTTGCTCCCATGTCTTGGCTATTGTAAATAATGCTGCAGTAAAAATACCGTATACATCTTTTCAAATTAGTGTTTTCATTTTTTTGGTGGGGTGGTAAATACCCAGTAGTCCAGCTGTGCTTCCTCTGTAGTACTGTTTTCCATGGTGGCTATACTAGTTTGCAACCCCACCAAGAGTGCATGAGGGTTCATTTTTCTCCACATCCTCGCCAACGCTTCTTATTTCTTTTCTTTTCTTTTTTTTTAGTCATTCTGACAATGAGGTGATATCTCATTGTGGGTTTGATTTGCCTTTCCCAGATGATGAACATTGTTGAGCATTTTTTCATGTGTCTGTTGGCCATCTGGATGTCTTCTTTGGAAAAATGTCTATTCAGGTCCTCTGCCCATTTAAAAATCAGATTTGTATGTGCGTGTGTGTGTTGATTTTTATAAGTTCTTTATATATTTTGGATATTAACCACTTATTGGATATATTATTTCCAATATCATTTCTCATTTTGTAGGTTGCCTTTTCATTTTGTTGATGGTTTCATTTGCTGTGCACATAATAGGGCAAACTTTGTTTCTTTTTTTTTTTTTTAATATTTTATTTATTTGACAGAGAGAAATACAGCCAGAGAGGGAACACAAGCAGGGGGAGTGAGAGGAGGAGAAGCAGGCTTCCTGCCGAGCAGGGAGCCCGATGTGGGACTCGATCCTGGGTCTCCGGGATCATGGCCTGAGCCGAAGGCAGTCACCCAACCAACTGAGCCACCCGGGCACCCAGGCAAACTTTGTTTCTTAAACACCTCTTCTGCCTCCCTGCCAGTGACCCACCTCCCTTTTGTAGCCGACCCTTGCCTTAGTTCAGGATGTTATAAGCTTCAGTTGCCTGGCTGTTCTTTGGGTTTCATTTTTTTTTTTCCTCAAGATTTAATCTATTTATTTGACGGAGAGAAACACGGTGAAAGAGGGAACACAAGCAGGAGGAGTGAGAGAGGGAGAAGCAGGCTTCCCGCCGAGCAGGGAGCCCGATGTGGGGCTCGATCCCGGGTCTCCAGGATCATGACCTGAGCCGAAGGCAGTCGCCCAACCAACTGAGCCACCCAGGCGCCCCTCATTTTTTTTTTTTTTAAAGATTTTATTTATTTGACAGAGAGAAACATAGTTAGAGAGGGAACACAAGCAGGGGGAGTGAGAGAGGGAGAAGCAGGCTTCCCGGGGAGCAGGGAGCCCGATGCGGGGCTCCATCCTGGGACTCTGGGATCATGACCTGAGCCGAAGGCAGATGCTTAACGACTGAGCCACCCAGGTGTCCCTGGGTCTCATATTTTACAGGGATCCTGTATATATGTAATTAAATGTGTTTTTCTCCTATTAATCTGGCTTATGTCAATTTAATTATCAGGCCAGCTAAAGAACCTTAAAAGGAAGAAGGGACAATTTTTCCACCCCTATAAGAGAGACCCACGAAAACTGAGTAACTCCCTGAAATGGCCAAGGCCATCACTTTAAATAACCAGAGGATTGTGGGGTCGGGGGCTGGGGAATCAGTTCTGGGAGACTACTAGGAAAAGCACAGTCAACGTGCTTAAGATTGTTGTGCAGATTTAAGTTTGTGCCCTCTGTCATAAGATAAGCATTTCTAGAGATTGAGTCATCCCTTCTTCCTGGTACAACAAGGGGAAACACACTTATAAATGGAGATTTTCCTCATCAGTGTAACAGGGTAACTTCTACGCAGTTTTCGGAACTTCCCCGTGTCTACTGTTTCTTAAAAATAACCAGATTAATCAATATACCAAGAAGATATATTTCAAAGTGGTCTACTTGGCTTCCCTTCATATAGCTTTCTCGTTTTACAACTGGGAAGAGCAAGGCCTGAAGGGTTTGAGGGCATTTTGAGGTTGCCGCAAGGCCAGGACTTGAACTTCTGACTTAGCGGCTCCTCAAGGCACCTGTTAAGCAGACCCAGGGAATGTGCAGGGAGTGAGCCTCCTGCCTTTACAGTCCTTAGCTTCAGCTGCTACCAGAGGCACCAGCTCATTGTCTGCCTGATGTCAGATTTTTAAAAAATGATTATTTATTTATTTTAGAGAAAGAAAGGGAGAGCGTGTGATGGGGGCGGAGGAGTGCAGAGGGAGAGAGAGAATCTCAGACAGACTCCCCGCTGAGCAGTGCTGGGGGTGGGAGGGCTCCATCTCATGACCTCAAGATCATGACCGGAGGTGAAGCCAAGAGTGGGATGCTTAACTGTGCCACCCAGGTGCCCTGATGTCATTATTATTATTTTTTTTTTAGATTTTATTTATTTGACAGAGAGAAACACAGCTAGAGAGGGAACACAAGCAGGGGGAGTGAGAAAGGGAGAAGCAGGCTTCACGCCGAGCAGGGAGCCCGATGTGGGGCTCGATCCCGGGTCTCCAGGATCATGACCTGAGCTTAACCAACTGAGCCACCCAGGCGCCCCCCCGATGTCATTATTTTTGTGGTAAACCCATGCCTATCCCTGGCACAGGGGAGCACTCACTCTAAGGGGCTGACAACAACATGGGGGCAGCCCCAGCCCATTGGAAAAGCCTCCAGGATCCCATGGCTCTTCCCCCTGCTATGTCCCTGTCTCTCACTGCCCTGGCCACACGGCTCTGTCTGGGGCCACCACTGGCAGTTCCCAGAACAGAACTGCAGGTTCGGAATGCCTGCCAGGAGTCTGTTCTTCCAGGCAGCAGAGGGAGAAATCTTGGCGGGGGATCCTGGTGAGATCTGTGGACCCTCTGGCATGGAATAAAGTGGTTGGAGTGGGGGGGGAACCTGGTGCCACTTAGGGAACTTTGGGAGTCCAAACCCTCCCTTCGGGGCTGGGACATCCTCCCAGAGTCTATTCCTGGGCGAAGGAATAGACTCCTCTTTCCACCAGTTCCAAATCACTGTCCTGGGAGAGCTGGACCCCTGCAGCCTGATTTTGCTGGGGCTCTTCTGAAAATCCCTGAAAAGTCTCAGGAGAGACTAGGACTGCTGGTGTAGCATGAAAAAGGATCAGAGAAGATTCCATGCATCCCATTGACCCACAGACATCCCATTCCTAGGTGTGAGGCTGGGAAGAGCTTTCTCTGGACAAGTCTCCTATGGGAATGCGGTAGTTGATAACAGTAGTCTTCAGCCCGTCTTGGTGCCAGGGTCTTTGAATCTGGCATGAGAGAAGCACTGGGGACGGCTGGGGCGGTCTAATTGGAGTGTTACTGGCAGAGTTGAAGGCCTGGCTCACTTTTGCAGAACACCTCCCTCGGTTCTGGAAAACCTGGTGGGCCTGATGTCATTTTGTAAATGTGTGGAGAACACTGAGGCAGCATCTGTTCTTCTGGAAAATGACAGAGATACTAGCACAAATGTTTGCTCTGAATGGAGACGTCTGAGCCTATGACACTGTGGCACGTGCCAAGACTCGAGGCCCATCTGCCCTCCCTGCTTTTCCAGTTGGGAAGCACACTCAGCAGTAATGATCTGTAGATAAATTCAGAGCAACTCCTGCAGAGCTGGTGCAGAGAGACTTCTACTATACAACAATCTCCTATAAGTATGAAAGTGTATTTTCATGTGCCTTGAGATTATGTTGCAAGTAATTCAACATATGTGCTGCCGGAGGGAGCAGTGTTGCAAGTAATATACATAGCACGGGTTTACAAAGTACCTGTCACAAATGAAGTATCAGGGCACAGACTTAAAACCATAATGCGTATCTTAGAGTCTTAGTCACTGGGAAAGTCAGAGGCTCAAAGAACGGTTATGCAGATTTGCAGCTCCCTACATTATAAGGTCCATCCTTGAACCCCCCAAAAAAGTAAGTTCATAATGAAGGCATTCAACCAAAGGTGTTTTGGGGTATTTCCCCCCCCAAGAACAGGAGTACAGCATGACTAACTCCACAAGGCTGATAATTCACAGCAGAGAAAGCCGCCTTCCTGCAAATAGAGGGCATTCCAGCTGCGGGCCTGTGGGCGGACAGGGGCGTGCTGTGCGACGCAGTTGCCCGTGGTTTCAGGGCGGTCAGGCATCCTGGTGGAATGCTGAAGTAGAGATTCCAGTGCCGCTGAGGCTGAGGTTTTAGTCTAATCTACGTGCCACTTTTAGTTTCCAAATGCCAGATTTTGGGACCTCTAATTGGAGTGTTACTGGTAAGAAGACATGGGCCAAAAAGGAATGGTGATGAGTAATGAAATTAACTATCTTTTGCCCTAGCGACTGAAAAATGGACATGTGTTTTTGGAACTATCAAGACCCACTGGGGGGGCGGCGCGCCTGGGTCGTTCAGTCATTGAGCGTCTGTGGTCGGCTCAGGTCATGATCTCAGAGTCCTGGGATCAAGCCCCGCATCGGGCTTCCTGCTCAGGCGGGATCTTCCTCTTCTACTCCCCCTGCTTGTGTTCCCTCTCTTACTTGTGTTCCCTCCTCTCTCTCTGTTAAATAAAAATATTTTTTAAAAAGGGCGCCTGGGTGGGGGGGGCCTGGGTGGCTCAGTTGGTTGGGCGACTGCCTTCGGCTCAGGTCATGATCCCAGAAACCTGGGATTGAGTCCCACATCGGGCTCCCTGCTCGGCGGGAAGCCTGCTTCTCCCTCTCTCACTCCCCCTGCTTGTGTTCCCTCTCTCTCTGTGTTTCTCTCTGTCAAATAAATGAAATCTTAATAAATAAATAAATAAATAAATAAATAAATAAATAAATAAATAAAAAGGGCGCCTGGGTGGCTCAGAGGGTTAAGCCTCTGCCTTCGGCTCAGGTCATGATCTCTGGGTCCTAGGATCTAGCCCCATGTCGGGCTGTCTACTCAGCAGGGAGCCTGCTTCTTAGCCTCTTTGTCTGCCTGCCTCTCTGCCTATTTGTGATCTCTCTGTCAAATAAATAAATAAAATCTTAAAAAAATAAAAAAAGACCCGCTGGGCAGCCTCATGCTCCATGGTGGGCTATGGAGCTAAATAGATGTGCGATGGCTCCATAGGATCATCTATTTCAAGTGATACTGAAAATAGTTGTATATTTTTCATAGCTGATCTAGATTTGGGGCTGCTTCTTTTGGACAAGTGGTCTGTCTTGTTCTTTTCCTGCTGCCGAAATAAAATACGACCGACTAGGTGACCTACAAACAGCAAACGTTGATTTCTCACCATTCAGGAGGTGACAGATTGGGAGAGCTAGGTGCCAACGGTGTCAAGGTGAGGGCCCTCTTGCAGGTCGCAGGCCCTCACCAGGCAGAAGTGAAAACGGACGACTCTCGGGCCTTTTTGTTTTTTCTCTTTAAAGATTTTATTTATTTGACGGAGAGAGATCACAAGTAGGCAGATAGGCAGGCAGAGAAATAGAAGGAAGCAGGATCTCTGCTGAGCAGAGAGCCCGATGTGGGACTCGATCCCAGGACCCTGAGATCATGACCCGAGCTGAAAGCAGAGGCTTCAACCCACTGAGCCACCCAGGCGCCCCTTGGACCTTTTTAAAAATGTATTTGAGAGAGTGTGAGAGCAAGAGTAAGATCAGGAGGGAGAGCATAAACAGGGGGCAGGGCAGAGGGAGAAGGAGAAGCAGACTCCCCGCTAAGCTCGATACCAGGACCCCAGGGATCATGACCTGAGCTGAAGGCAGATGCTTAACCAACTGAGCCACCCAGGTGCCCTTCAGACTTTTTAAAAATAACGATATCAATCTTATTTGTGAGGGCCCTGCCCCCGTGACCCAGTGACCTCCAAAGCCCCCCTATCCGCATGAATTCTGGGGGGGACACAAACATTCAGATCATAGCATAGTCCTCTAAGAACAGGTTAATGAAACCAAGATGGGGAGAGGCATACAGCTTCCCAGGAACCCATCCCTGCATGTAGATGTTTTCCACACCCCTCCTGTGGGTCAGACCCTGTGCCACATACTGAGGCTACAGCCACAAAAAGGACCAGACATCATGCTTTGGAATGTCTAGCCTAAAAGGCAGCAGAGATCCTTTCACAGCAGAAACCCGAAGACTTAAAGCTTCAGGGCATCTGTTGAAAGAATGGGAACCAACTGACCCTTTTGGGCAAGGCCCATGTTTTACTGGGGTTCCTGTTAGAGGCTCAGTGTATGATTTAGTGACACATGGAGTGATGTCTGACCCACACTGAGGTTCCTTTAGAATTATGTTTCTTTTGTGGGGAGGGAGGGAGGTCTAGGTTCCAGAATGACAGCTGCGAACCTAGGATCTAATTTGGCCTCAACAGTGCACAAGCCTGAGTGTGCTTTCTTTCCTACATGTGCTAATAATGACTCAGCCTGAGAAAAAATGATAATAGAAGCTGTCTTTTCCATTTTGACTGGAGAGAAATGGTTGACCTCCCCTCTCCTCACTGACCACCTCTATACACACAACTACTCTCTCTCATACACACACGGTGCCCAGCTACACCCCGGCTACACATGTATGTGCTTCTTCAGTACTTGCTATAGTCTTCCCTGACCTCCTGTACCTCTCCTTGAGCTTCAACTTCCTGCCACTACCCAGTATCTCCTAGTGGACAATGAACTCCTTGGGGGCAGGGACCCTAGCTGCCCATAACTGGCAACACGGCAATAATCGGCTCTCAACTATTTGGCAAAAAATAAATATGCGTTTGTTGTGTTATAACAGGGAAAGGCCTGAGTAGGGGCTGGGGTCTGCCTTGGAGGAAGTTCCCAGTTTCCATCATCCCATGAAGGGTGGTCCCTCCGCAGGAATCCAGCACCCATCAGCAGCCTGAATCAGAAGTGGATTCACTCCTGCTGGAGACCATTCCGCTGATGCACTGGATGGTGTGAATGATCATGGAGGTTCTCTCTGGGGTCCACGTTGGGTTGAGAAAGAAGCGAAACCAGAGGGAAGGGGTGAATGCCCGGGCTTCGAGGTGCTCCTCTCGGGGAGGAGTGTCTTCTCTAGGAATGAGTTATAGGAGGAGCAAGAACTACCAGCTTCAAGGGTGAAGACTGGCGCGTGGGCGGGGGGAGGGAGGCGGCTCTGCGGGTGTCTCAGGTCATGGGCACCACTGTGCGGGTCCGCTGCACATGCCAGATAGGCGACTGTCTGTCCCCGCCCCGCGGCTTCTTGATTCAGCCCGGGATGGGGTCTCTACAGCCCTGCCCAGGGAGCGCGCTCAAAACATTTCTGAACGCTTACTCTGGCTTTTTGCCCTTATCTCTTTGTAAGAATTCTCTGACAAGTGCTGGGCCACCAGATGCCTTTGGAGTCACACTAGTCCAATAGGGGAACAGACAGTGTTGGAGGGATAGCTGGGGGGAGCGAGGGGGGGGCGTTAAAGGTGAAATCTGAGTTTGTTTTGAGGGTTATAGCCTTTCTGGGGTATGACAGAGTCTGTGGTGTGGCTGTGCGGGTGGCAAGGAAGCCCGAGCCACAGGAGACAAGAAGTCCCAAGCGTCATCTGTCAGGGTGTGCTCCTTCTCACCTACTGTTCAGAACACGCTCGCCTCTCCATAGAGTGGGCGTGCAGAGACTCCGCGCTGGACATTTCCAATGCAGGCCTTTCTGATTCGTCACCATCTCCATCTTGGCTGTAACACAAGACTTTTAAACTATCTCAAGATGGAATTCTGTCTTTCCTACAGTGGTTCTAAGTTCTCTTGTGTGATGGGAAGGACAGACCTCCTCCAAAATGATAGGGATTCAGTCGGCTATAATCCAATGCTACTTTATTTTATTGTTTGTTCTATCTTCGGGCATTGGGAAATCTTTCAGTTGGCTCCTCCGTTCCTTTGACATAGCCCCACGTAGGGGTTTGTTGCTGTTGCTGTTTGTTGGTTTGTTTGTGCTTCAGCTCTTTACTTCCTGGCCCAAACAAGATGTTCCAGGTTCATCTTATATATTCCCCGGTCTAATCCTAGGATCAGCCATTTCTGAGGAACTGTACCTTCTTTTATTTGAGACTGGCATTAAAAATCAGAAGCTGGGTGCCAGGTATATTCATTGCTGCTGGGGTATTGCTCCTAGGTCCTCCCAGAAGACAGAGCAAGGATATGTATGTGTTTATGTCAACTGGCACGTAAGTATTTCTATATCTAACAAATTTGTATTTGTATCACGCTAAACATGATCGCATAGGATGTCTCCGACTTTGATCCATTACTACGTGGGTCAAGGATGGTCCTTTTTCCCTTGGGACCACCCTCCCCCTTGACAAATCCAACATTTATCCCCATTGTTTGATTTTTTTAAAGCATATTTTTAAGAAACAGATCACATCTGATAGGGAGAGCTTGACCATAATTAGAACTAAATGTAGTTTATGAAAATGATAAAACGTTAACACATGATTATCAGTGAATTCACCTCAAGTACCAGATTTCTAAAAAGTTTACTTGAAAAACTCCTCCTGGTAAGAATAGTCAGGAAAACTCTGAAATAGAAGATTGAGGAAGGATGTTCCAGCCCTATGAGATTGTATTTCCTAAATTGGCCACAACATATCTCCCATTTCACATGCTTTTCTTATAATATGACCTTGACATTTGCCCCCCGTGGGAGGTGGGGTCACGTTTCTTCTCCTTGTCTTTGGAGAGGATCGAATCACTTGCAGTCAAACAAATGCAGAGGATGTGATGCTACCCGGGTGAGAAATACTACGTAGCATCTGGTTCTTGGAAGTGCCTACACTATCACTACGAGCTGCCATGGAAACAGTCCCAGCTCTCTGAAGCTGCCATGCTGTGAGGAAGCCCCAGCTAGCTCATGTAGAGAGAGTGCGTAAAGAAGGCTTGAAGCTACATGATCACAAAGAGATGGCAGGCCCGCCTTCACCTGCTCCAGCTCTTTCCCTCTGACATTTTCCAGTTGTAGTTACTGTCTGATAACCCAATGAGCCTAAGTCACCCAGCCAAGACTTTCTTGAATTCCTGACTTACAGAGACTGGGAGATATAATATAAGGTCTTTATTTGAAATGATTAAGTTTTGGTTTGGTTTACTTCACAGCAATATTTGCCAGAAGATGAAATACATCACATGTAAAGTCTCTGTAATCAAAACAACATGGACTGCTCCACACATAGACCAATGGAAGAGAAAATCCAGAAATGGACCCAAATACATACAGGATCTTAGCATAGATACAAAGTGGTATTTCAAATCAGTAGGAAAAGTTGGTCTTTTTAATAAATGGTGTTGCAACAAATGGCAGCCGTCTATAAAAAATGAAGTTGATCTATACATTATATATCCAGATAAATGCCAGGGATGGCTGGGTGGCTCAGTTGGTTAACTGTCTGCCTTTGGCTCAGGTCACGATCCCAGTGTCCTGAGATCAAGTCCTGCATCAGGCTTCTTGCTCAGCGGGGAGACTGCTTCTCCCTCTCCCTTCCTCTCTGCTCCTCCCTACTGTTGGTGCTCTCTCTCTCTCAAATAAATAAATAAATAAAATCTTTAGGGGCACCTGGGTGGCTCAGTTGGTTGAGCGACTGCCTTCAGCTCAGGTCATGATCCCAGAGACCTGGGATCAAGTCCCACATCGGGCTCCCTGCTCAGCGGGAAGCCTGCTTCGCCCTCTCTCACTCCCCCTGCTTGTGTTCCCTCTCTGGCTGTGTTTCTCTCTGTCAAACAAATAGAATCTTAAATAAATAAACAAACAAACAAACAAACAAACAAATAAATAAATAAATAAAATCGTTAAAAAAAAGTCTAAAGGGGCGCCTGGGTGGCTCAGTTGGTTGAGCTACTGCCTTCGGCTCAGGTCATGATCTCAGGAGACCCGGGATCGAGTCCCACATCGGGCTCCCTGCTCGGTAGGAAGCCTGCTTCTCCTTCTCTCAGTCCCTCTGCTTGTGTTCCCTCTCTCACTGTGTTTCTCTGTAAAATAAATAAATAAAATCTTTAAAAAAAAAAAAAGTCTAAGATGTAAACATTAAAAATCAAGCCCAAAAAATAATTAGAAGAAAATGTGTGTGAATTTCCTTTGGATTGGGTAACCTTTCTAACTAGGCCTCAAAATCCACAAACTTTAAAAGAAAAGGTTAATCAAATTTAGTGTATGTAAGAAAAACCTGAAAGGCAGAAATAAGAGACAAATGTCAAAAATATTTGTAACTCAGGGTGCCTGGTGGCTCAGTTGGTTAAGTGCCTGACTCTTGGTTTCAGCTCAGGTCATGATCCCAGGGTCCTGGGATTGAGCCCCGGGTTGGGCTGCTCACTCAGTGGGCAGTCTGCTTGTCCCCCTCTCTCTTGCTGCCCCTCCCCGTCTTCCCCGAGCTCATGCTCTCGCTCTGAAATAAATCTTAGAAAAAACTGTAATTCATACTACAGATTAGAAATCAATAAAAACACATAAAACCCCATAGATAAATGGGCAAAGACTATAAAAAAGATAATATGTTAACACACAATTCCATGATTATGAACAGTTTATAGGAAAGTAAATACAAATGGTCTTTTAAAATATGAAAATATGCTCAGTCTTATTTATAGTAAGAATAATTCAAAGTAAAACTCTTCCTGAGTACCATTTTAATCCATCAACTTGGCAGAAACACAGTCTTGATGAGGCTGTGGGGAAATAGGTATACTCACATGTGACGCATGTTGGTATAGCTCCCACAGAGGGCGACTGATTAGGGAATATCTGTCAAAACCACAGGTACATTGGCTCTCCTACTCACATGCTTGGGAACTTATCCTTGCAGCACTATATGTAATGACAGAAGATTGGGAAAGACCCGAGTGTCAGTCAACACAGGACTGGTCAAATAAGTTTTTTTTTTTTTAAAGATTTTATTTATTTGACAGGGAGAAACACAGCCAGAGAGGGAACACAAGCAGGGGGAGTGAGAGAGGGAGAAGCAGGCTTCCCGCTGAGCAGGGAGCCCGATGTGGGGCTCGATCCTGGGTCTCCGGGATCATGTCCTGAGCTGAAGGCAGTGGCTTAACCAACTGAGCCACCCAGGAGCCCCGAAATAAATTTTGAAGTAGCCATATGACAGAATATTCTGCGGCTGTAAAAATGGTTGAAGAAACTCTCTAAGTCTATATAAGGCTCTCCAGGACACACTAATTAGTGAAAAAAATAAACTGTAGAACAGTGTGCGCAGCATGTTGGCTTTTGGGGACTAAAGGAGAAAATACGTATGTATATTCATAGTGCTCATATTTGCATAGAGGAACTGGAAAGACACATCAGAAACTCATAAAATTAAGTCCTTGGGGGTGAGAGGAATAAGGCAGTTGGGGGGGGGCTGGGAGTGAGAACTGTCACTGTATACCTTTTCTATTTTTTCTGATCTCTGACCTGTATTTGAGAATAAAATATAACTCTTGTGACATAAAGGAGTCCAAATCTTCATATTTATTTCCTTGATTTGAGAAAAGGCAAAAAGCATTCTACTATACATGAGACAACTCAGGAGCGTGAAGGTCTGGCTGTGATCTTAGGTACCACTTTGGAGGGAGTGCTTAGCTGCTCACCAATCAAAGCATTATTTTCTTGATTTTTAGTTTAAGAAAGTAAGGGTCCATTTCCTAGGGTCACCCCAGTGGGTTGGGCCCACTGTTGTCCAAGTGATCTTCATCTTCAATGGGGATAGTAAAGCCCAACCTTCCAAGGCCCACCAGCTTCCTGTCCCCTAACAGGTCTCTGAGACCACACACTGATTTATGTCTTCCACGGTGTTCTATGTGGCTTCTTAAACTGCCCCAAAATATGTAAATATGTGTGGAAACATGTTCAGGTTCCTTTGAAAATGCCCATGAATTAATTTTTAATGTAAACAAGTTCCCAGTCTTCTTGCAGAAATGGTGGTGGAATTGAGACTCCTCTGGGTAAAACTGTTACACGAATTATGCACAAAAAGCTACTGGCACAATTTAGGGCTGGGTCCGTGGAAGGTGAAGAATACAAATCTCTCCAAGTTGCCCCTCAAAACTGACATGAAGGACACCAGAATGGAATGTGTCAGATCAGTCCTCTGCTACGTCACAGAGCCTTTTCCCAAGGAAACCTGCCAGACAAGGGAGGATTACCTGGGTGTCCATGCAATTACTTTTCAAAATAAACAGAGTGAGAGTTCCATCTTTGCTTCTTGGATTTCAGTAAGCTGTTATATACAAACTGTGTAAAGTCAGTATGTGAAGTTGAATGCTTGGCTTTGTTTTCCTCCCTGATGTTAAGGAGATGGGTGGTCCCACTACGCCCCTCCCCATTACATTCCTGTCTTCTCAAGCATGCTCTTGTGTATTGGCTTCTAGAATATTTTGAAAAGTATTTAAGATATTTCTTTGTTATGCGCAACCCTAAATGCTGGTGTCTTTGTATATTCCGCAAGTGTTTTCTCTTTCTCCTCTTGGTAATAATTGCTTTTTGAAAAACCAAGTAAAATGTTGCCTACGTGACTGATGAAGTTTTCTTTTGGTTGAAATAAGCAACACGTTCACCCAATTCCTAAGCCCCTGTCTTTGCCTGAAATTGACTTTACCAGTAAATCATAATTCATGTTGATAAGCAAAGAGAAAGAGAAAGAAAAAGAAATTTTTTTAAGATTTTTTTTTTTTTTTAGGTCAGAGCGCCTGGGTGGCTCAGTGGGTTAAAGCCTCTGCCTTCAGCTCAGGTCATGATCTCAGGGTCCTGGGATCGAGGCTCACATCGGGCTCTCTGCTTGGCAGGGAGCCTGCTTCCTCCTCTCTCTCTCTGCCTGCCCATGATCTCTCTCTCTCTGTCAAATAAATAAATAAAATCTTTAAACAAAAACAAAAAAAAGATTTTTTTTAGGTCAGCCATTGGTTAGCAAGAGTCCCTTCACTTAACTTGCCCAGCAACCGAAGTCATACCTGTCAATTCAAAACCTGTTTTTGCTCTTCTTCCAGGAAATAACTGTATTTGAGAGGAAGTCTGTCAGCAGATGCTTCTGGAACATCAGGCTGAGGCTGTGTCCCTGGAGCTAGCCCATGAGTGTGTGTGTTTTCATCCTGGGCTGAAAAGATGTGGCAGGCGTTTGTGACAAGCTGTGATGAGGACCACAGATTACTTGGAATTCATTGTATTCTTTCTCCTTGTTGGAGAAAGAAAGCTTCTGAAAACAAGCCCTTATTTAAAGGAAGCCCCAGTTCACCCGACAAGGCTTTCAATGAAGTCCCTTTCATGCAAACTGCTCCACAAAGGCCATTTGGCCCCAAGAAGCCCTATGAGGCCAGAAGCCGGAATGAACACTCCATGGAGGGTTCAGACAGTTCAGAGGTTGGGACTTGCTTCCAACATAACAGGTGTTTCTTGACCCTGATCGGAATGAAAAGGACCCAGTAGCACTAGAACAAACCTCCATCACCATGACTAACAGTTACTGAACGTTTGTAGGTGCTGGGAAAGGGTGCAGATGCCTTCTCACGGGCTCTTTGCCTTTGCGGTATGCTTTATTATTCTTTTCTGCATTTTACAGGTGAGGACATGCATGCTTCTTAAGGGCAGCTAAGGGCTGGAGCTCAACTCTGACCGCAGACGATCTGATCCACAGCCAGAGAGCCGCGAACCAGACGGGCTAGACCGTCCTACTGGATTGCATGCAGCTTCAAGTCTCTGCCTGCAGTCGCTGGGGGGGCTGCTATGCCCGGTGGGTGTCATCCCCCAAACTCTTAAAAAAGATTTAAGGAAGCTGACCCATGCAAACTCTGAAAGCATTAGAGGTTTGCCTCTGGAAAAATGAGTTCCGTGCTGTGCGGGGTTACCGTCACGTGGGGGCCCAACAGAGATGGGCAGACACAACTTTTCAGGGTGTCTGGCCTTGGAGGTCCACGGAACCTTGCTTCGCCCCGGCCACCCTGAAATCCTAGAGCCAATAGCACACAACACAAATGACTCATTGTCCTTCTGCCTCAAATAATGGTAAGCCTCCCTAGAATACAAAGCACATTTGATGAGAGAAGGCGGCCACCAGGGGCCACAGACACCCATCGGGCAGAATCCCCAACCCCAGGGGAGCGAAGGGGGTGCTTCCCACTTGTTCAGTCTCACTTCAAATAGTGTTTGAGAAGAAGTGGTAATGACAACACAAATCCATGAGCTCCCGTGATCCACTGCTGGTGACACAGTGATGACACAGAAATGTCTGAAGGCAGGGCTTCTTGAGACACTTTCCCCCTGTAGGCATACCACCCTGAAAAAGGGATGCTCCTATGACAACAGCAGGGTGAGGGATCCCTGCCCCTGCGGGGACACATGCTCTTTTCCCTGTGGCACTTGCCACCAGAGGATTTTCACATGGGAATGGCCCCAGCCCTCCTGGGGACACCAGCTTCCCCTGTAAGGACCGATTTATAATAAATCCAAGCCACCTTGCTATTTACTCAGAAAAACAGCTTCAGGAAAATATGGGCAAGTAGCCCCTGGAAAACAAAGGTGAGCCAGATTGGGGAAGGTGCCCAATCAGTTAATTCCCAACCTCCAGACCCTGAGTAATAGAGGTGCAAACTAAGAATGGGAACACCCTAAAATGCCCTCAACTTTCTGGGTTCCTGGAGAAATACAAGTGCAAATTAATCCTGGTTAGCTTGTGAGTTGGAGAGGGGGTTGCCCTAGAAAGGCGGGCTTGAGAAATTAAGCAGCCTCAATTTCTCCTGAGAAATGACCCCCGGCTCGCTGGCTGGTGAAATTCTGATGCTTGGCCCGAAATAAAGCTTTGCTTAACCTTCTCTTTTGTATCAGCCTTGTTCTTTTAAACACGGACTCAGGGGCGCCTGGGTGGCTCAGTGGGTTAAAGCCTCTGCCTTCGGCTCAGGTCCTGGGATCGAGGCCCGCATCGGGCTCTCTGCTCAGCGGGGAGCCTGCTTCCTCCTCTCTCTCTGCCTGCCTCTCTGCCTACTTGTGATCTCTCTGTCAAATAAAATAAAATCTTTAAAAAAAGACAAAAAACACGGACCCTATTATCCCCCTTTCCCCTTTCTTACCAGAGCCTTATGAGAAAGCAAGAGTGTGGGAGAGATGACTGCTCCCATTGCATGGGAGCTAGGGAGGCAGTGCTGGGTGGGGATAGCTCCCTCGTCCACTTGCCTGGGCATGTCTGAAATGCCCCAAATTCGGAGACCCCCCAAAGATGGCCACCAGAGTCCAGAGTCAAAGCCAAAGGGCAAGGGTCGTTTATTGCAAGTTCGAACCCGGACCTCCGCGCACTCGTTACCGGTGATGCTAAGAGGCCCAGTACAGCAGATTTTACAGCTTTTTATAGATAGGCACAAACAAATTCAGGACTTTTCGCGGAACTTGGACTCTTATTGGCTAACATTCAAATTTGAACACCAGCATGATCTGATTGGTTCCTGCGCTTATTAACCGAAACCAGAGGGACACTCAGCATGAAAGGGGGAAGGGTGAGTCTTTCAAAGTAGCCACATTCCCGGAGCCATTAACCACATTCCTGGAGCCTAATGGCCATTATCTCGTTCCCAAAGGGCGCAGAGAGACGGACCTTGAGATTTCAGGGTGGCCGTAGGAGGGCTGCTAGTGTTTTTTTCCACTTTTTAGGGTCTAGCAAGTGAGTGTACAGAATCCAGGTGGCTATTAGAGATATAAGGCATAACGGTCCTAATTTTATTTTTCACGCTCCTCAATGTCATCCCTCAGGAGATGGTGGGGTCATCCCCGGCCAGGTCTGCTGAGCTCTGTCCTCCTGGTCCAGTTACTCCAGAGATAACTGATCACGAGGGTCTACAGACTTCATTACACTGGGCATGCATGACCTCTACTTAACATAGCCAATCTGGCAAGATGGAGTGGCAGCCTGGGAAGAAGTCGTCACACGAACCCGGATGTTGGACTGATGTGGCAACCATCTGAGGTAATTATACTGGAGTTTCAGGGTGGTGTGGTTGGGGCTAGAAGAAGCTTGGTAAGTTCTTCCTTCAGGGCTTTGTGCACTACTGTGGCCATGGACAGGTTGGTCCTCCTTGAGGAAGTGAGGAAACACTCGAAGCTTCCATCTGGGAAGTCTCAGAACTGGGTCTGGGAAGCTCTACTGTGATATATCTTTTGAGCTTACCTCAGTGAAGTGTAACTTCTTGGTGATGACCAGGTCAGAGGATTTGTTTCACTGAGCTTCAAGCCCACTCCCCATTGGGGATACTTCGGGGATACTTCAGGGACACTCCAAATGCTGGGGCACATCCAGGAGGTCAGTGCTGGCAGACCATGTGTGGGGACTGGCCAGCCTCCAGGGACCATGGGGATTGATAGAGGAAGAACGTTGGGTGGTCCTTAGGAGGTGCTGACTCCACCTCTGGGAGGCTGCCAGTGACTGGGAGCTGGACCTGCTGCCACCCTCCAGGGGCTTGCAAGAAGAAAGGGTCCTCTACCTATCTCAAGGGGCCACCTATTTACAAAAGAACAGAGATTCCTGCATATAGAGTGCAAAGGGTTAACACCAGTTCTTAACGTGAGAAGAGCAGGTGAGACCCGTGGAATTCCAAGTTTTTATTGAGCATCTACTCCATGCAGACCTGTGAGCGTCTTGTGGCTGTGTCCGCAAGGATCTTCCTGTTCTCATCAGCTTCTCCAAAGGGGACTGCGACCACTCCGAGGCTAAGACCCCTGGGACTGCCCCAGGGAGGGGTTGGGTCGGATGGAAAAGGGAGTGGATGCAAGACGGGGAGAGAACACCTTGCTCTTTGCTTCCTTGATGGCCATTCCTTGTTCTTCTATTAGCAGCACTCTCCATTTCCTCTGGTCAAATTTTTGAAGGGACTGTCATTGTCATTGCAAATGATTGTGAGAACCGAACCCCTTGACGGTAAGTTTTACTCACAGAAGGGGGATCTAGTTGGGATATAACTGGAAAGGTGCTGGGCTTACAGTCAGAAGACCTGGGTTCGAATCCTATCTCTTCCATTTACTAATAGAGCTATTAGCGTGTTTTCTTCAGTCCTCTGATTAGCAGGTGAAGTTACCATGCTTCAGGGCATAATGAGACCAAGATTGGTCTGTAAACCCCCATCTCAGGACCACCCCATGGTTCATATCGTAGGGCATGTCTGTATCAAGAACCACATCCTCTGGGTAACCTCTGTTTCCATTTTCCACCTATTTTTTCAACCTACTCTCTCTGGCACAACCAGCAATAGCTTCTAACATCTGTCCATGCCACCACTTTTTTTGTGGCCCATCATACCTCCTGCACCTGGTCCTCACTTCCTTTTTTACCCCATCCAGATTACATGGGCCAGCATGGCAACCACTCTCTTGCCCACAGCTCAGTTCCCTCCCCCTCTCTGGCTTTATCAGATTTGCCAGGCAAATCCTTAGTCCTGGATGGACACTTCTCTCTCCCAAACCCCAGGATGAGGAATTCACATCTTTTAGAATCCCAGTACCAATACCCCCCACCCCCACTCTTCACCATGAGCCGATGACATTGCTTCCTGTTTCTCTGGAAAAACAGACACCACCAGAAGAAAACTCCCTAAGGCTCCCATGATTTTGCCTGCACACTCCACTTTCATCAGAGGGAGTTTCCCTGCTCCTGTCCAATGCCAGCCTTCCACCTGTGCACTTGACCCCACGCCCCTTGATGCCTGAGGACTCACACTCCCATTGTCCCTTCTCTCTCTGTGTGTCATCAGTTTCCTCCCTCTCCTGGATTATTCCTACCAGCAGACACAGCTGGTCTAAAAGCTCCTCACCTTAAAAAAAAGGTCCTACACCTTTCTCCAGAGTCTGCCCCACTTCTTTGCTCCTTTTACAGCAAAATTCCTTGGCCGAGTTGCCTTCACTTCCTCTGCTCCCATGCTCCTGCGTCACTCTTGCATCATATGTTGGCCATCTGCCCCCATGTGGGCACAAATGCCCCATCGGCCATTTGCCCCCACCACACTGTGAAACTGCTCTTGTTAAGGCTGCCAGTGACCTCCACATGGCCAACTTCAAAGTCAGTTCTCAGTCCATAGCTTGGCTGACCTATCGGCAGCATCTGCTGGAGCTAACCAAGCCCTTGCCCTTGAAATGCTTGCTTCTCCGGCCTCTGGACACCTCTCTGGTGTGTCTGCCTTCTGCCACGCTGGCCAGTGCTAGCCTCCTTTCCTGCTTCTTCTCCCCTCTCCAACCTCTGCTCCTGGCAAGCTTGAAGGCTCGCCTGCCTCTCTTTTCTTTCCATGTTTCCTTTGGGGCATCTCATCTACATAATTGGCTTTAAAAATCATCCAGTTTTGCTGGTTCTCAAACTTATATGTTTAGCTCTTCCCTTCCCCTTGTGTTCAGGCTAGTTTACAGTCCTGTGTACTTAGGATACGACGATGTCCCATGGGCATCTCACAGCTAACTTGTCCACAACTAAGGTCCTCACTGCCCTCCCAAGTCTGCTCCTTTCAGAGTCTTCTCATTTCAGTAAATGACGACTCCATCCCACTAGCTGCTCGCTCAAAACTCTGGAGTGATTATTGGTTTCTTTTTTTTTTTCATTTTTTAAAAGATTTTATTTATTTATTCGACAGAGAGATAGAGAGAACACAAGCAGGCAGAGAGGCAGGCAGAGGGAGAGGGAGAAGCAGGCTTTCCACTGAGCAGGGAGTCTGACGTAGGGCTTGATCCCAGGACCTTGGGATTATGACCTGAGCTGAAGGCAGCTGCCTAACTGACTGAGCCACCCAGGTGCCGCATTGGTTTCTTTTTTTGTTTCCTCAAACCCCACATCCAGTTAGAAAATCATGTTTGCTTTACCTTCAGAATATATTAGTGTCCAAGCACTACTCCCCATTTCCACCTGACTACTCTGATGCCACATTCCCTCTCTGGTGGATGATATAGCCACAGACTCCCCACTGGTCTCCCTGCTTCTACCCTGGCCTCCTCTAGTCCATCCTTCATGCGGAGGGAAAGAAGCTCAGCCCCTCTCACCAAGGGAGGGAAGGATAAGACCCCACATGAGCTGGCCCCATAGGCCCCTCACACTGACACTCCCAGCCCTCTCCACTGACAGTGCTCCTCCAGCTAGCCTCTTTTCTGTTGCTTGGATGAGCCAGCATGCTCCCACCTCTTGCTCTTTGTTTTGGCTGTTCCCTCTTTCTGGAATGCTCTTCCGCCAGATATTGGCATGATTGCTATCCTACTCTTAGTCAGATCTCAGCTCAAATATTCTCTCTTCCATGAGTCCCCTCTTTTTTTTTTTTTTTTTTTTACTATCTGGTGTAGAGTAACAGCCACCTCTACAACTCCCTATCACATGAAGCCATTTTTCTTTTCATAGTACTCAGTATCTGAACTAATTTTATGTTTCTTTACTTGGGTATTGTCTGCCTTCCTAACCAGAACAAAAGCTGTATGATGGTGGGAACTGGGTCCCCAGTGATAGCACTGAGCTTACTACACGGTTGCCAGAGCTGCCATGGAAGGTTGTAAGGGTTGTTCACTGCATCAGAGCTCCTGGCTGAGGAGCAGGTGCTGACATCTAGACTGTTCTCTGCTTTCCATGCACTGGGCATCCAGCAGATTGCCTTCTGCTGTTTTGCAATTCATGTTGTATGGACTGGTGGTGGCTCTGTGATGGGCGTTCACTGAAGGGCGCCTGGGTGGCTCAGTTGGTTAAGCGACTGCCTTCGGCTCAGGTCATGATCCCGGAGACCTGGGATAGAGTCCCACATCGGGCTCCCTGCTCGGCGGGAAGCCTGCTTCCCCCTCTCTCACTCCTCCTGCTTGCGTTCCCTCTCTAGCTGTGTTTCTCTCTGTCAAATGAATAAATTAAAAAAAACTTTTAAATAAATAAATATTCATTGAATAAATGACTGATGGATATGCAGACCCAGACCTTTACTTGTTTTCTTTTGTGGAACTTCATGCAAATTACCTTCTCAGGGCCTTCTTTTCATCATCTGTTAAAGGGATAATTAACATCTATTTCATTGTTAATAGTTAAAAGGTTTAAGTGAAATAGTTCATAAAAAATCTGGCACAAATATGATTAGATTTGTATGAAATACCCAGAATAGGCAAACCCACAGAGACAGAAAGCAGATTAGTTGTTGCTGGAGGGATGAAGAAATGGGGAGTGACTACTTAATGGGATGGGATATCCTTCTGGTGTGATGTGAGTGTTTAGATAGAGGGATGTTTGCACAATGTTCTGAATACACTCAATGCCACTGAACTGTGCCCTAAAAATGGCTAAAATAGTGAATTCCTTATGTGAATCATAAATTACATTACATGAATACCTCAATTAAAAAAAGAACCAGCACAGTGCCTGGGACTGGTAGGTGTTCAATGAATAGCTTTTGAATCCCATGATGATGTCCTTAATTCAAAATCAAAGCAAGACCCCAAATCTTTCTTGGCTCCTTACTGCCCCTTCTGGGATACTATTCACTTTCCTTTCATTCATTTATTTCAGAAGCATTTATTACTGCCATCTTAATACTAGGGATGTGGATAGGAACAAAATAGACACAGACCCTTCCCCCTGAGTTTACTGGTGCATAGGGGACTGTGCCTGATGAAGAGAAAATCCCAATACTGTGTGGTAGGGGCTAGCTGGGAGAAGGGCCTGGGTCTGTGGGGCATAGAGGAGGGAAGGAGGGACCCAGACAAGAACGAGTCAGGGAGGGTTGGTTCCATAAAGAGGCACTGGACCTGGGGCCTGAGTGATGAGTTGGTGTAGGAGGAATAATCAGCCAGGTGGGAGATGGACAAGTGGGGTGAGGGGCTGGAGGGCAGGGTTGGGGTCTCAGGAAGAGCACTTGCAAAGCCTGGGAGGGGAGAGCATGGTGGGCCGGAGGAATAGAGAAGTCTGGTGTGCCGGGTAGGTGACCGTTGAGGCAGGAGAGTTCCCGAAGGGGCCATTGGCAGCAGGAGTTCAACTGCAACCTAAGATATTCCAGGTCCTTCAGGAACTGATCTCCACTTGGTTCTCCCGGAGCCCCACTGACACGCCCTGGGGGCAGCACCTCGCCCTGGCTGTGCCCTGTGGCTCCCTGTGAATTCTTGGTTCAAAAGGCTTCCTCCTCTCAACATTTACTTAGAAGCTGCTGGGTCAGGGCCCCGACCCCACCGGGAAAGCTCCCGCGGGAGGGTGGGAGGCCGCACTGAGGCAGCTCTAGGGAAGAAGGTGGGCTTGCAGGGGGAAGGCGGGGCTAGTCTGCGGGACGAAAGCACCGAGAAGGTGACTCCGTGCTGGGTCTTAAAGGACAAGGAGGTAGTAGGTCTGGGGATGAAGGCTAGACGCCTCTATCCTGGTACACACCGGGGCACACGATAAACCCGAGGGCACCGATACAGTTCCCACTGACCTCTACATTCTCCACCCCCAGCCCTCCAGAGTCATCTCACAAACATTTTGGCAGGCAATTCTGAGCGTCCTTGGTCCCCGTGGCTTTGCCCGGGAAGAACTCCCTCCCCCTGCCCTCCAGTTCCGGCCCACCGCCTTCCCAGGCCTGCAAGGCTCCATCGGTAACTCCGGACTTTGTACCCGTCATGGGAAATTCACTAGCTTATCGGGACCCGCCGCCCCGAGCAATCGCCCTGCTGAGGTGTCTGCCTGCTCCCTCTAGGGCCTGCTGGACCCTTCTCGGGATCCCAGCTGCACGCTGCCCCCTCCCCCGATTTCCCCCGCACGGCGCTGGGGGTGGCGGTGGGGGTGGGGCCTACGCCAGAAGGTTCCCTGTAAAAGCTCGCGCGGAAGTGTAATAGTCCTCGCGGTCGGAGGTGTTGCCCGTGGCCTGGCCCTTCGCCCTCACCTGCGGATTAGGCCCCGCCTGCGGGCGGCGTCCCCAGGTGAGTCAAGTGGCAGCGCCGGCCCACCCACCTGTCCATGTTATGCCCGCCCCAGCCGGAAGCTTCCTCCTTGGACTGTGCACAGTTCCTACAGGTGGGGAGCAGAGGGGAAGACTTTGGGGGGCGTGGGAGGGGGACCCCACAGATCCCTGAGGGCTCCTGGGAGCTTAAAAGGAGCCCCAGCTCTGGGTGGGGTGTGTCTGTGACGTCAGAGGCTGTGTGTCTGTTGGTGGAAGAGAGGTGACCTGTGGGGGTAGGGCGACAGCCTGTGGGGTTGTGTGTGTCCTTGAGAAGAATTCACAGGAACAGGGCAGGCAGGAAAGGAGTAGGAGTAAAATCTTAGAGACTTCCATTTGAATACAGTTCATTTCCATTTAAAATCTGATTTTCTGAGGATCCAGTGCCTGGTGTGGGGCCCAGAGTAGGCACCCAGTGAGTGAAGGAGTGATTGAGCTCTCCTTTCTGATGCCCCCGCTTCACTTCCCAGCTCCCCCATCCTCCTCTCATACCCGCCTGAGCAGCTGAGCTCCAGAAGCTCTCTGCCAGAAGCAGGCCACACATGAGAGCCTGCCCGGTCCTTGGCCCCAGGCAGCTGCCCATCTAATAACTGGCCACTTCTGCTGGGTGGTTGACTGTGTAGGCCAGGGAAGGAGTCATCCAAGGGGGTCCTGCGACAACCTCGCAGGCAGGTGTAGTCTGATTTGGTCTGGAGGGATGGGCTGGCTGGGAAACAGGAGGGAGGGTGAGCTGGGAGGGTTGTATGTGTGTGTGTGTGTGTGTGTGTGTGTGTGTGTGTGTAGTATGGGGGAGGGAACAGTGGACAAGGGGACTAGTTTGGCCCAAGGGCCGTGTGCTGGATTGCGGGGCCTGGAAAAATAGGCTGAGAATCTATGTGCAGCTCTGAGGGCCTGGGAAATGCTAGCAGGGTGTTTAAGAGTGGGGAAGTCATGGGGTCAGATTTGGGCTTTAGGCCCATCACTCTGGCAAATGGACTGGAGATGGGGAAAGGCAGATCAGGAGGTCATGTAGATGAAGGTGGCTTGGACTGGGGCAGGATCGATGGCGTGGAGGGGAGGGACATAGCCATTCCAGAGATATTTAATTTCAGGAAGAACTGATGGGGCTTGGTGACAGGTTGGAGGAGAGGAGGAAAGGTTTCCTGAAGATATCACTATTAAAGAACATGGAAGGTACTCCCCTAAACTAGATGCTTCTCTTCTTCTTCTTTTTTTTTTTTAAAGGTTATTTTATTCATTTTTGAGAGAGAAAGAGAGAGTGCATGCTCGAGCAAGGCGGGGAGGGCTCAAGGGAGAGGAAGACAGAGTCTTTTTTTTTTTTTTAAAGATTTTATTTATTTGACAGTGAGAAACACAGCCAGAGAGGGAACACAAGCAGGGGGAGTGAGAGAGGGAGAAGCAGGCTTCCCACCGAACAGGGAGCCCGATGTGGGACTCGATCCTGGGTCTCCAGGATCATGACCTGAGCCGAAAGCAGTAGCTTAACCAACTGAGCCACCCAGGTGTCCCTAGATGCTTCTCTTCTAGTTGCTGTCCTAGCCTGGATACTCTTCTCCAGGTACTCCTCTAATTCAGGTGCTCCACCTGCAGATAATCCCCAACCCTAGCTGTTCCTCTGACAGGTACTTCCCTAGCCTAGATGATCTTCCTCCTGACTGAGGAGTGGGGCCCCCTGCCTGGGTAGGGACTGGTGTTCTCCTCCACATGTGGTCTCTACTTGTGTTCATTAGCTCTAAGCAGTTACTGTTGTCCAACCCCTGGGAGCCAGAACCACCTCTGCACCCCTTCCCATCCTCAGCCTACCAAGCAGTGTAGCAAACTGGGCTCTGGGCCCTCATTTCAGAGACCTGGGTTCAAGTCCTGGGACTTTGGCTGAGATAGTTCACCCTTCTGGGCCTCAGAGTCCTCACCTACAGAGAGGGGATCCTGTTTATATCCATGTTACAGGGGTCTGTGAGCACATTGTCTGGTGCCCGAATCAGATGAGTAAGTTCCCGCATTGATTTTTTCAGGGCTTGCAGAACCAGACCCCACAGTGTTCCCTTACAAATAGTCAATTTCCAGGTACGCAGCTCATTTCTCTTTTGTGCACAACGGATTGTGGTCAGTTGTCCAGTGTGCGGAGTTTGTGCAGTGCCCTCACGTGACAGTGCGTCTGCCCGGAAATGTGCACCTGTGCTCCCAGGACACCCACTTGTGTGTATGTGTTCTAGGACTCTGGCCTCTGGGGCTGCCTGGCATCTGGCGGTTTCCTTGGAGCTCAAGCTCTCCTGGCAGAAGCCGAGGCTCACCCGTGTCTTCAGGCCCCTCCATGAGTGAGGCAAACCAAAGTGAGTGAATGGGAAGGAGGCTGGGGGGTGGGGGGTGGGGGAAGGACCCTGTCCCCACACCTTTCAGTTTCCCCAGGGAACCCAGCTAGGGCCCCAATCCGTAATGCTGTTCCTTCCTCTGCAGCCAACGTGGGACCCTCAGAGCTCCCAACAGCATCAGCCATGTCTCCTGTACCAGCCAGTGGGGCCCGGGCATGGCCTGTGCTGGTAGGGGTTGTGCTGGGGGCTGTGGTCCTCTCTCTCCTCATCGCACTTGCTGCCAAGTGCCACCTCTGCCGCAAGTACCGCGCCAGCTACCACCACCGCCCGCTGTCCAGGGCAGGGAAGGGGGTCTGCCCGGAAGTGGAGGAAGAGGATGATGATGGCTTCATCGAGGACAATTACATTCAGCCAGGGGCTGGCGGGCTGGGGACTGAGGGGAACAGGGAAAACTTTTCCTTCTGAGCCCCAATCTTTGGATGCCTGTCCCCCCCGCCCGCCCTGCTCCCATACCTGACAACTTAAGGATAATGGATACTACATGGGGGCCGTGAGCCTCAGGGTCAGACGTATCTAGGACTTCATGGCTAACCAGGGGTAGAGCAGCTCACCTTTCCCTGACACTCGCTATCAAAATGACAGACCTCTTGCTCAATAACCCTCAATGGCTCCCTGTTGTTCTCAGGACAACTACCAAGGGCCTGGCCAGGGAAAGAAGGCCTCTTTCAACCTCTTGGTTTCCTTTCTTGCCTTTCCCAACTTCGCTATCTACTAAATGGATTATTTGTTGTTTCTCTTCGCCCACGTGGTGTTTCTCCGTGCCCTCTTGCTCACACTCGCTCCTGGGCCTACACTGCCCCTCTGTTCTCCCAAAACCTCTATTACAGAGGGCACCCTGGGGCGGGGCTGGGGGCTCACTTGGTTGAGCGGCTGGCTCTTGACTTTGGCTCAGGTCATTATCTCAGGGTCCTGGGATTGAGCCCTGCTGAGGATTCTCTTTCTCTGTCTGGCCTTCCCTGCCAGCTCTCACATCTGCAGGCATGCTCTCTCTCCCTCTCGTAGATATAATGAATAAATAAATCTATATTAAAAAAACGAGACAAAAACAGAACTCTTCTATGACAGTGATGAAAATCTCTGGCCAGTAGAGCCACCTGTGGCCCATCACCTGGCAGCATTCCTGGTGTGCCCGGGTGATAACAGTTCAGCCGATGAAAACCAGTGCGCCAAGTTTCTTACTGAAATTTTTTCAATACAGTGAGTAATCGAAATAGTTACATGCCATTTTTCATAGGTAGTAAAAAATGGATTTTCGTTTTAAATGCAAGTAATAAAGAGTCACTGATTTTTCTTTTCCTGAATGGGGACTTGTGCATAACAGTGTTCCTTGTCGGGATACCGGGGTGGCTCAGTTGGTCAAGTGGTTTAGCTTCTGCCTTCAGTTCAAGTCATGATCTCAGGGTCCTGGAATTGAGACCCACATTGGGCTCCCTGCCCAGTTAGCGGTGATCTGCTTATCCCCCTTCCTCTGTTATCTCCCTCACTTTCTCTCTCTCAAATAGATACAATGTTTAAAAACAAAGAAAGAAGAAAGACAGAAAGAAAGGAAGAGTTCCTTGTCACTCCCAGCTGGAAGACACTGCCCGCACACCCCCTCCTTCAGCACGTGGGAGCCCTCCTGCTCACTGCATCCTGTGAGTCCCTCTGCCCTTCCCTGGCCACGGTAGATTTTAATGATTTTAATCTGTAGAGCTGGGGCGCCTGGGTGGCTCAGTTGGTTAAGCGACTGCCTTCCGCTCAGGTCATGATCCTGGAGACCCGGGATCGAGTCCCACATTGGGCTCCCTGCTCAGTGGGAAGCCTGATTCTCTCACTCCCCCTGCTTGTGTTCCCTCTCTGGCTGTGTTTCTCTCTGTCAAATAAATAAATAAAAATCTTTAAAAAAAAAAAAAGAATTAAAAAAAAATTAATCTGTAGAGTTTACACGTCCCCCTGACCGTTTCATCGCCATGGCTAGACTGTGAACCCTCTGAAGCCTCAGGCCATGCGTGGTTCTGTGTCCTCATTCTTGGGCACGTTCTGTGTCCTCATTCCTGTGCATGGCAGATGCTAGCTAAATAAATTTTTGTCAAGTTTGTTTCATGACTGCAGGCTAAGGAGTAAGGAGATGAAAGGTGAGGGAGGGAGGGACTCAAATGTGGGAGCCTTTATCGAGAATTGATGAAGAGGAGGAGGGCAGGCTCATCCTTGCTGGTGGGGAGAGTGGGGCAAGGGAGGCAGTTTTGGGGTGCGTGTGTGTGTGATTCAGTTCCATATGTTACTTGGTGCTCATCTGACAAGTGCACTCTTAAAGATTTATTTATTTATTTGAGAAAGAGAGAGAACACAAGCAAGGGTAGGGACAGTGGGAGAGGGAGAAGTGGGCTCCCTGATGAGCACGGAGCCTGACACGGGACTTAATCCCAGGACTCTGGGATCATGACCTGAGCTGAAGGCGGATGCTCAACCGACTGAGCCACCCAGGCGCCCCTTGAAATGTGACCTCTTAATCCCCATTTATTTCCTCCATCCCCCTGTCCTCTCCCCTCTGGTAACCATCAGTTTGTTCTGGGTAGTTAAGAGTTGTTTTTTGGTTTCTCTTTTTTCCCTGTTTGTTCATTTGTTTCTTTTCTTTTCTTTTCTTTTCTTTTCTTTTCTTTTCTTTTCTTTTCTTTTCTTTTCTTTTCTTTTCTTTTCTTTTCTTTTTTAAAGATTTTTATTTATTTGACAGTGAGAAACACAGCCAGAGAGGGAACACAAGCAGGGGGAGGGAGAGAGGGAGAAGCAGGCTTCCCGCCGAGCAGGGAGCCCGATGTGGGACTCGATCCCGGGTCTCCGGGATCATGACCTGAGCCGAAGGCAGTGGCTCAACCAACTGAGCCACCCAGGCGCCCCTGTTCATTTGTTTCTTAAATTCCACATATGACTGAAATCATGTGCTGTTTGTCTTCCTCTGACTGATTTTGCTTAGCATCCCACTCTCTAGATCTATCCTTGTCGTTGCAAATGGCAAGATTTCATTCTTTTTTTTTTTCTAATTTTATTTATTTATTTGACAGAGAAACACAGTGAGAGAGGGAACACAAGCAGGGGGAGTGAGAGAGGGAGAAGCAGGCTTCCCGCCGAGCAGGGAGCCCGATGCAGGGCTTGATCCCGGGACTCCAGGATCATGACCTGAGCCGAAGGCAGTCACTTAACCAACTGAGCCACCCAGGCACCCCTCATTCTTTTTTTAAGAGCTGCATAATAAGCTGAATAACATTCCCTTGTGTGTGTGTGTGTGTGTGTGTACCACTTGTTCCTTATCCATTCATCTCTTGATGGACATGTGGGCTGCTTCCATATTTTGGCTATTGTAAATAATGCTGCAGTAAACATAGGGATGTATGTATCCTTTTGAATTCTTTGGGTAAATAAGTACCCAGTAGTGTGAATACTGGGTTGTAGGCTACTTCTTTTTAAATTTTTTCAGGAACCTCCATACTGTTCCAGAATGGCTGCACCAGTTTGCATTCCCACTAGCGGTACGTGAGGGTTTCCCTTTCTTCCTTCCTCCATATCCTCTGTGTTGTTGATTTTAGCCATTCTGACCCCTGTGAGGGAATAGCTCATCCTGGCTTTGATTTGCATCTCCCTGATGCTGAGGGCTGTTGAGCATCTTTTCATGTGTCTGTTGGCCATCTGTGTGTCTTCTTGGAGAAGTGTCTGCTCACGTCTTCTGTAAAACTAAAAGACAACCTGCTGAGTGGGAGAAGAGATTTGCAAATGACATATCCAATAAAGGGTTCATATCTAAAATGTATAAAGAACTTCTACAACTCAACACCAAAAAAATGAAATAATCCAAGCAAGGGAGGCAGTTGTTTTTTTACATTTTTAATTAACATATAATGTATTATTTGCTTCAAGGGTTCAGGTCTGTGAATCATCAGTCTTACACAAAACACAGCACTCACCGTAGCACATACCCTCCCCAGTGTCCATCACCCAGCCACCCTATTCCCCACCTCACAACCCTCAGTTTGTTTCCTGAGATTAGGAGTCTCTTATGGTTTGTCTCCCTCCCCAGTCCCATCTTGTTTCATTTAAGGGAGGCAGTTTTATGAAGCGAACAAGTTAAGCTTCTTTGGTTGCAGGCAATGGGAAGAGAATGAAAGGGACAGCTGACTGAAGAGGGCAGGAAGCAAGGGCCTCCAAGAGCCTGGGGACAGGAACATACTCTTATTTGTGGGCATTAAGGAAGCTTCATGCCTGGGACCCCCGAGTTCTTGATTCCAAGTTTCAAGAACTCAGATGACAGAGTCTCATCAGCCCAGTTTGGGTCAAGTATCCACCACTAGTTCAACAAGCTGTGAATAGTGGTAGAGGCTCCGTTAGGGCCAATGTGATTTTGAGAACCTGCCTGTTTGTTCCAGATCAACCCCAGAAAAGGGGAAGTCACCATGAATCAGGTGGCCACCTGCATATACCCACTGGATGCAGTGCTAGCCTTCGAGGAAAGAGCCAGCACAGAAGGGAGGGCAAGACTGATATAGGGAGAAGCTTGAGAAAAGGGTAAGTGGGGGAGAGCTGCAGTGTAGGGTTGAGAAGTGCCCTGGGCAGGAATGAAACTGAAGGGTGGACCAGATCAGCCAGGGCTTTGGCGCCAAGATAGCTTGCATTTCAATATGAGAGCAGATGAGGCTCATCTGTGGACTTTTTTTGGTCAGGGAGTGATGTAATCATGATAGAAAAGTCATTCTGGATGCTGGGCCAATGGGTCAGAAGGGAGAGACCCAGAGGGAGGTGAGACCTGCCTAAGGTGTGGCGGGGAACAGAAAGATTCCAGAGGCACATGGGAGGCAGGGTTGGTGGGCTTGCGGCTGCTGGATGTGGGGATGAGGAAAGAGGCAATGAAGTTGCCCTGGTTTCTGGTTGTGTGGCTGGGCGCTCTGGGGAGGGGCCGGCTTTGAGGGAACACAGATGCTTGATGGGAGAATGGGGGGGAAGGGAGGCGGGAGAGGAGGGAGGGCAGATGGCCAGGGACAGCTGGATTCACCTGGGAGAAGTCTGGCCTACAGGTGTGGGTTTGGGACTAGTATGCAGTGAGGTCACTGAGACCCAGGAGGGAATGAGATCAGGGGCCTGGGTGGAGTCTAGGAGGTACAGAGGACCAACTGGGGAAACACTGACATCTAAGGGCTTGTCTGCAGAGGGGGATGCCGCACAGGGAGTCCAGTGCATGTGTCCCCCGTCCCAGTGTTGTTCCTGAGTCCAGAGACAGTCTAACCTTTGCAGACCTGGAAAGTCCCTGGGCCTCAGAAGAGCAGCATAGGCTTCCCCAGCCCAAGACCTCAAGAAGGCCCTTGAATGGCAGAACTAAGGGGCTGTGGGTACGTCCTGAGTGAAGGAAGAACTGCTGGAAAGGCAGCCAGGCCTGTTCCTTGCCCTTAGTCCCCCTCAGTGCCTACCTGCAGGGGTTGAGTTCTGGGCCAGAAAGCCACTCAGCTGTCCCCATGGTCACATATCCTTCAGGACCTAAGTCAGAACCTATGAGGGATCCAGGGACGGTACGGCTTATTTCCCTGAGCCCTGTACCCAGCAAGGGTCTGCAGGGAGAGCTTCCTCCCAGAACCCTCTGTGGGTGTTAGGCCTGGCTGAGCAGGCCCCTGGGGTTGTAGGGACCTTGGATCCTGTCCTGAGAGGCTTTCCTGGATTCCTCTGAGGAGTGCTTCCCACTGGGCTCTGCATGCGTGCTTGGCGCCACGCACACAAAGAGGGAGCATGATCTGCGCCCATGGGTTCAAAGACCCAGGGATGCTAGAATTGGGACACCTGGGACTCAGCCAGACCTCTCTGTCCTCCCTCCTCTGGCTTCAGACCCTGGCCCCAGCCTGCCTCTGCCCCCCAGCCCTCTGTACCCTGACCTGTAGAATACAGCAAGCGTCAGCCATACCCCTGTGGGGCCCCTCAGGACTAGCTCCGTACAGCAGGGGGGGCCTGTCTTCATCCTGAAGGGGAAGCTTGCCAAGCCTCCTTTGTCCTCATTCACTCTAGGCTGGAGATTTGAACGTGTCTTTCCCAGGACTCAGGTCAGAAGATCTGGGGTTCCTGTGTGGCTTGATTGGGCATCCAACTCTTGATTTTGGCGCAGATCATGAGCTCAGAGTTTTGATATTGAGCCCCACCTCAGGCTCTGTGCTCAGTGCAGACTCTGCTTAACGTTTTTCCCCCTGTACTCCCCTGCTTACCCCCCCCTCCACCATGTGCATGGGCACGTGTGCACGCACGCACACATACTCTCTCTCTCAAATAAATACAGAGTGCTCACAAGCAGAAGGAGTGGCAGGCAGAGAGAGAGGGAGAAACAGGCTCACTGCTGAGCAGAGCCCAATGTGGGGCTCGATCCCAGGACCCTGAGATCATGACCTGAGCCGCAGGCAGATGCTTAATCAAATGAGCCACCCAGGTACCCCATAAATAAAATCTTAAGAAAAAAAAAAGAAAAGAAAATCCGGCGAGGACAGTAAAGGACTTGAATTAGAATCTTTGCTACTGTAGAACATAACGGTAAGAACAACCGCCCTGCTGGGCAGGCAGCCCCATTTTACAGACGGAGAGGCTGAGGCACAAACAAGAGAACCGCAGCTTGCCTGCTTCACTCAGCAACAACGCTGTGACCTCAGTGCCGAGGAGTACCCAGGGTACCAATAAAACAGTGAAGCCTCTGTATAAACTTTTAAGAGCAGAGATCTTGTCTTGTAGTCACACAAGAAAAGCCTCATAAGTCAGCTCCCTTGCCCATTACACCTGCCAGCTACCCATCTAGAGTGGCCTGTCTCTGTCACTGGTCCCTTCCTGCCCTCCACATACAATGAACTACCCAGAACAGGAACGGTTCGGAAACTTAGACTACTCTCCACTACTGGCCAGGGATCTTTCTACCCCGAATTCTTCCTCTTCTGGGGCTCCCATTCTCATCAACTCCAGGGCCGTCAGAGGACCACAGACTGCCTTTCCAACCGGTAATATGGGGGAGAAATCCTGTTTCTTTTCAGCTGAGTAAGAGTTAGATTCTTTCACAACATTTCTTATTTATTCATTTATTTATTTATTTGTTTGTTTGTTTGTTTAACAGAGAGAGAGAGAGAGATCACAAATAGGCAGAGAGGCAGGCAGAGAAAGATGGGGAAGCAGGCTCCCCGCCAAGCAGAGAGCTCAATGTGGGCCTTGATCCCAGGACCCTGAGATCATGACCTGAGCCGAGGGCAGAGGCTTAACCCTCTGAGCCACCCAGGCGCCCAAGATTTTATTTATTTATTTATTTATTTATTTATTTATTTATTCATTCATTCATTCATTCATTCATTCATTCATTCATTCATTTATTTATTTATTTGACAGAGAGAAACACAGCCAGAGAGGGAACACAAGCAGGAGGAGTGAGAGAGGGAGAAGCAGGCTTCCCGCCGAGCAGGGAGCCCGATGTGGGACTCAATCCCGGGTCTCCGGGATCATGACCTGAGCTGAAGGCAGTCGTTAACCAACTGAGCCACCCAGGCGCCCACCCAAGATATTTCTTTTAAAAATAAACTAAAGGAAGGGTACGTAGCTGGCTCAGTTGGTGGACCCTGCAACTCTTGATCTTGGGATCGTGAGTTTGAGCCCCATGTTGAGCCTAGAGATTACTTTTAAAAACCCAAACAAGGGGCAGAAGTTTTCTTTGAGAAAAAGAAACACACAAATAAAATGCTACAACAAAAACAACAAACTAAATAGAAATGAGGGCCTAGAGAAAGGGGAGGGGATGAGTTATCCAGCACAAAGGCTGAATAAGCAGCCACTTCAGACAGGCCTTTGTTGAGCTCTCCTGGAAAAATGCTCCATGAAGAATCTGGCCCTTGCCCCTGAAAGGCAGTTCCAAGGGCAGTGGAAGTAACGCCCTGCACAGCCAGCTATAACGTGGGTCTGGGCAGGAGCCCTGTGGAGGCACAGGCAGGGCAGAAACACTTCTACTTCGCCATCACTAAGGCCGACTTCCCACAACCTCCCATTTCCAGCCTGTGGGCTCAGGGCATCTCACTAAATCCCATCTTGGGTCCACACTGCCACCAGCCAACCACTGGCCCTTCCTGTCTTCCGTCCTCCTCCTGTCTTCATCTCCCTTCTGGTTAAGACTCCATGACCCATCATTTCACCCACTCCTTGACAGAGTCCTCAACTCCTTAGTCCCCCATCCTCTGGTCCAACTTTCCAGCAAATCCCCCTCCTTGGATGAATCTACCTGTTGGCCTCACGGTGAGTGATTATTACACAGATCCCCACGGCCAGGCAGCCTAGTGTCACCATGAATTCCTCATCACCCCATCCACAGTTCTACTCATCAGTTACACCGTGCGCCCTGGATCAGCTCCTGCTTCCACAGTGGCCCCCAAGTTCTCTCCATGACCTTCACACCCAAGCAAACACTCCTCCACCCCCAGCCTTTGCCTTCCTGTCACGAGAAAATGAGTCATGTGGTGGGAAGCCTTCACCTTGCCCCTACCCAACAGTTCACCTTTACTCGGGAAGGGCCTTGTCAGCCCTGCAGAGGAATGTGGACTTTGTCCTCAGGACAATGAGTAGCCTGGAGAGCTTTTAAAGAGGGAAGTACTCTGGCCAGAATAGGATTTGGGACCTGGTGGCTGCAATGTTGAGCCAGGAATTGGCTTTAGAAGAGAATGAATCAGAAGAAATGTCCAGTCAGTCCAAAGAAGGGCCATTTCTGCTGGCCCCTGAGGGATGAGAAGCAGCAGGTCAAACTAGAGAGGTGCAGAAGAGAGAGTAGTCCAGAAAGAAGGAGGAGCAGGAGGAGGGTCCAGAGACAAGAGAACTTGGCTCCCTCCAACAGAGTTTGTGGGGCCTGAACCAGAGCCTTCCAGGGCAGGAGACAAGGGGTGCAGCCAGAGAGGAGTCCTGGGCCGGTCCCAGACTTCAGACACTCCATAGTAGGTGACACCATTTCTTATGGTGAAGAGGAAGCCAGTTACGGATTTTAAGCAGAGGAATGGCCTGGTGGAAATTGTGTTTTAGGTTATCCTGCCCAAAGCAGAAGGAATTAAGTGGGAGGGGCAAAAACGGGGACAGCGGACTCCTTTGATTGGTGAATGCCATCTCCAGATGCGAGATGTTGGGGGCCCAGATGAAGGGGTGGCTGTCAGGAGGGAGTGAAAGACCACAGATCTGATGGACATTCGGAGGGTGGGACCAACCTGTCTCTGCGACTGAGGAGGTTTTTAAGATGGGACGGGTTGATAGAAAGTTGACAGAATGAGAGGTTTAAGACAGGAGGCAGAAAAGAGGCTGTTCTTAGCGCCCTTGCTTAGAGAGGCAGGGAGGGCGGCTCCAGGGCCCACATGGAGGTTTTGGGCTTCTAATGCCACTTTGATAGGGGAGAAGAAAGAACACAGGCCAGGTAAGCTTGGAGCAGGAAGACGAGGGTTGTCCTGGCCAACAGCTATTCTCTGTGATGCGGAGGCCATTTTAAAGAGCTGCTATGGTGGAGAGGGGAATCTAGCCAAGGGAAGCAAGATTGCCGGAAGCCTGGAGAGCCCGCAGGAGGCTGGAGACCAGGCATTACCAGAGGCACTGGCAGGGTCCACCCTGGGCTTTTCCCACTGGCTTGCAGAGGCCAAGATGCAGGCCTCGGGCGGAGCCCCACCTGGAAGGTGTAATGGAGAGACAATGGGGCAGGTGAGGTGAGGATGTTAGCGGAAGGTTGACCTAATAGATCCTGAAATCTAAGCTGGTGTTGGGTAAAAAGCCAAGGTGAGAAGGGGCTGATGGAGAGACCGTGGAGTGGTCTGGGCCTAGACAGAGGTCTGCACGGGGCAACGGGAGGAGGGAGAGAAAGGCACTTGCCACAGCTTCCTTCTGGGCTCAATAGCCACATTCCACGTTCTCAGCCGTGTCACCTGGACACCCCGATACTGGAAGAACATGTTCCAGAAACTTATGATCTGTTCCAATCTGGGTAGTTCTTACATCATACAATCTGGGTAGTTCTTACATCATAGCCAGTTACATCACACATGAGACCTCAGACCTTCTGGGGACACTCAGGTGTCTATAGGAGCTTCCTCCAGGCATCAGGGAACCAACACATGCCCCCCCCCCCATGCTCAGCTTTCTGCATGCAGATGGGGCTACTTTCTCGACTGTTCCCCAGGACTTGTGAAGCTCCCCTGGGCATAGCCATGGAAGTCAGCCCCAGGGACTGGCTTGGGGCCTACCACTTCTACCCTCATGGCCTGCCCTCCCAAACCTGGAGCTTGTTCCCCGAAACTTCTCAACTCCCATTCCCTGGGGGTGAGGGGTGCCAGCCCGGGTAGGGTGGGAGCAAGTCCAAGTGCCAATAGGGTCCCTCTCTAGATCTGTTTTGTTGGTACTCTGTGGTGAGATCACCGTGTTTTGCTGAGTGAAGCAGGCAGCTTCTAGGAGCCAGAAAGGCAAGTGGCACACACATGTGAAGGACAGGAAAAGGGGTGAGGAACCTCCCATCGCTGGTCCAGCTCATGGGTCCACTGGCGATCATGTTCCCCTAACCCCATCATCACCTCCCCTGAAGTCACTGTGGCTCAAGGGTTGGGAGGGAGGTGAACTGAAGAAGAGCAAAAGCAGAGAACCCTGAGGGGAGGCTGCAGAAATCAGGCAGAGATGGGGGGAGTGTGGGGAGTGAGCCCCCAAGAGCTGAGTGCCCCACACGTATGTGTAGGGGAGTCTGCAGGTGGCGATGTGGTCACTGGACCCTGGATAAAGAGGGAACGAGGGTGTTATCTGGGACCAGGCTGAGCTTTCTAACCTGGGTGCTGGGTGAAGGCCACAGCCCCCAGTGAGACGAGGAGCTGGTTCAAGATGAGGATGAAGGGGACCGGATGTTGAATACGTGAGGTCTGAGATGCCATAGTTCCCCGGGCAGAGCTTCTGCTGTCCCGTGCTCCTGGACATGTCCTCTTACTTCTGCTCACCTGGCTCCCTTTTTGGTGGGCAACACCTTTCCTGTATCCATCAGCTCAGCGTTTTCTCCAGGAGAGCCCCTAGATCTTGGCCCCTGAAAGCAATTTTCTCCCATCAGAGCACAGGTAGCTCTACGTTTAGTGGCCCCTGGGGGCCTGTCCGGTGTCCCTGCCTCTCTTGGTGCCCTGGCAGGGTCGCGGGGCACCTGCCCTTGGCCACTGGAGGGGATCCTTGCTACCTAGGAAGTTCTGATCTGTAGAAAGGCGATCCCTTCCAGGGCTGACCCCAAGCAGGAAGTGACTCTCACAGCCCAGGGTGGGTCCCAACCACCCTCTGCGCCTGGAGGGGGGGTGGCGGGGGGGGGGGGTTACAGAGTGGGGCCAGCCAGGGTAGCAAGTCCTTAGGCCAAGATGTCCTGGTAGTAGAGGTGGGGTAGGGAGTTGTGCCTCCAGAGGAACCAGATGATAAAGCCCCAATGCTTCAGGCTTTACTTTGAACCACTGTAGGGGCAAATATGAAGGGCCCAGGCCACACTCCCTTCTGCCCCACAACCCGGGCCAGAAACCCACCACCTTCCCACAGGGAAGTGTCTCTTCACCCCAGCTCGCCTGCACAGTACCAATGAGGAGGAACCATAGGCCTGATTGGGGACACAGCCTGAGAGAGGCACAGAGTGTTCCCTGCAGAAGGGCAGTTGTGGGGGGGTGCAGGGAAGGGGAAGGAGGTCTCTAGGTGAGATGGCCAGGGACAGTCAGTCACAATGACAGCGGCCACCACTTTTATTGCATACCGGCCACGTGCCCGGCCTCTCCATACACGATGGCATGTGGTCCTCATGATTGGGTGCCACAAGCATGACTGTGACTCTCCAGAAACTGAGGCTCAGAGAGGTTAAGTCACTTGCCCCAGGCCTCCAGCTGGTGAGTGGTAGATGGGGGGTTCCAGTCCAGTCCCAGCACACCACGGTGCCCATCCATGTTCTTTCCACTTTGTCACCAGTTACTCTCCTCAGTGAATGGTCTCCAGGTGAGGCAGGTAACAGTCACTCTTGGGACATCCCTGACAGGTGTTACAAGACAGGGAATTGGGGCCAGAGAGAGACACACAGGCTCTGACCCTTCCACGGTCACAAACCCCCAGTTCCGAGGAGACACCCCCATGCCTTCCTGTGGCAGGGGGGCACGTGGGCTCTTCAGCACAGGTCCTGCAACCCTACAGAGGGCTGGACAGTCCTGGGGAGACGTCCATACTCACACACACTCCCCTGCACATGTCTGTGCAAGCACACACCGGCTCACACACACCAACAGCCTGGCACAGCTCTGTGGCTACTGAAGCCAGGAGTGGAAAGGGGAGCTCGGTCTTGGTCAGATGAGGCTGGCGATGCTGGACGTGGTCTCGTGACGCTGGCCGGCAGACAGCTGGCCCGAGATGCTGAAGGCGCTGCCATGGCCACTGTGGTCACCAGGGGTGGAGGGGGCGGCCATGTGGAGAGGGGGACAGTGTCCACTCATGCCCACCTGATACAGCAGCAAGCCCAGCAGCAAAAGCGAGCCTGAGGCAGCCAGGCCGATGCCCACGGACAGCATGGCAGCCAGGGGCCGGGCCGGGGTGGGGGCGGCGGCCAGCCCGGCCAGAGTCAGGCCGGTGACCAGCACCACCAGGCCGCTGAGTAGCACCACGAGGGCGTCTACCCCTCCGCCACTCCGCAGCAGAGCCACGTGCTGGGGCTGGCGGATACAGTTCATGTCCTGCACGGCCGAGCTCATCAGCTGCTTGCCCAGGACCAGCAGGGCCAGCAGGCAGAGCACAGTGCCCGTCGCCAGCCGCCACTCGCCCGAGCGGCTGCTGGTGGAGGATAGCAGTGCCACGCCGCCCGCCCCACAGCCCGCCACCAGGACCACGGCCACGGCGAAGCACAGCGCGGAGCGCCGCGGCTGCTGGGACCACCACAGCTCTACCTGCTCTGCCAGCATGTCTGGAGGCAGCCCCCTGGCCAGTGGGGCTGGAGCCTCTCCTTCAGACATGGTAGGGGGCAGGGCGGAGGGCAGAGGGCGGCATCAGGGGTTAGAGAGTACGGGTCATGGCCTAAAGCCCCCACCGCCTGCTTGGCAGCTAGAGGCCCAGAGTCCTGTTCCTCTCCCTGTCCGGGTTGTGGTCACCATCACCTGCAGGGGGATCACACTTGTCACCTCCCCAGCCTACTCACCCTTTATGGTCTCTCCTGGGAGTCTTGGGGA
>PITA01019118.1:0-38483 GCA_004023965.1 Spilogale gracilis | reverse complement strand
CTACCCCCAAACTACTAGAACTCATACAACAATTCGGTAATGTGGCAGGATACAAAATCAATGCACAGAAATCAGTTGCATTCTTATACACTAACAATGAAAAAATAGAAAGGGAAATCAGAGAATCAATTCCGTTTACTATAGCACCAAAAACTATAAGATACTTAGGAATAAACCTAACCAAAGAAGTCAAGGATCTGTACTCGAAGAACTACAGAACACTCATGAAAGAAATTGAAGAAGACACAAAAAGATGGAAGACCATTCCATGCTCATGGATCGGAAGAATAAACATTGTCAAAATGTCTATACTGCCCAGAGCAATCTATACTTTCAATGCCATTCTGATCAAAATTCCACCAACATTCTTCAAAGCGTTGGAACAAACAATCCTAAAATTTATATGGAACCAAAAAAACCCCCGAATCGCTAAGGAATTGCTGAAGAAGAAAAGCAAAGTTGAGGGCATCTGACTTCAGGCTTTATTACAAAGCTGTGATTACCAAGACAGCATGGTACTGGCACAAAAACAGAGAAATAGACCAATGGAACAGAGTGGAGAGTCCACATATGGACCCACAAATCTATGGACAAATCATCTTTGACAAAGCAGGAAAAAATATCCAGTGGAAAAAAAAAACAGTCTCTGCAATAAATGGTGCTGGGAAAGTTGGACAACTACATATAGAAGAATGAAACTAGACCATTCTCTTACACCACACACAAAGGCAAACTTGAAATGGATGAAAGACCTCAACGTGAGGAATCCATCAAAATCCTGGAAAAGAACATGGGCAGTAACCTCTTTGACATCGGCCACAGCAACTTCTTTCAAGACACGTCTCCAAAGGCAAAGGAGACAAAAGCAAAAATGAACTTCTGGGACTTCATCAAAATAAAAACTTCTGTACAGCAAAGGAAACAGTCAACAAAACAAAGAGGCAACCCACAGAATGGGAGAAGATATTTGCAAATGACACTATAGACAAAGGACTGGTATCCAAGATCTACAAAGAACTACTCAAACTCAACATCCAGAAAGAAGATGAACACATCAAAAAATGGGCAAGAGACATGAAGAGGCGCTTCTCCATAGAAGATATACAAATGGCTAACAGACACATGAAAAAATGTTCAGCGTCACTAGCTATCAGGGAAATTCAAATCACACTGAGATACCACCTTACACCAGTCAGAATGGCCAAAATTAACAAGTCAGGAAACAACAAGTGTTGGAGAGGCTGCGGAGAAAGGGGAACCCTCTTACACTGTTGGTGGGAATGCAAGCTGGTGCACCTGCTTTGGAAAACAATGTGGAGATTCCTTAAAAAATTAAAGATAGAGCTACCCTATGACCCTGCAATTGCACTACTGGGCATTTACCCCAAAGATACATATGTAGTGAAAAGAAGGGCCATATGTACACCAATGTTCATCGCAGCAATGGCCACAATCGCCAAACTATGGAAAGAGCCAAGGTGCCCATCAACAGATGAATGGATAAAGAAGATGTGGTACATATATACAATGGAATATTATGCCTCCATCAGAAAGGATGAATATCCAACTTTTGTAGCAACATGGACTGGACTGGAAGAGATTATGCTGAGTGAAATAAGCCAAGTAGAGAAAATCAAGTATCACATGGTTTCACTTACTTGCGGTGCATGAGGGGTAACCTGGAGGACAGTAGGAGAAGGAAAGTAAATGGGAAGTAGGATAATCCAGGGAGAGAAACAAAACAACAGAGACTTTGGACACAGAAACAAACTGAGGGACTTGGAGGGAAGGGGGTGGAGGGATGGGAGAGCCTGGTGGTGGGTACTGAAGGCACCTATTGCATAGAGCACTGGGTGTGGGGAATGGGGAATGAATCTTGGAACACTGGAAAAAATTTAAATAACAATAAAAAGAAAGAAATAAAAAAAATAAGTAACTGGAAAATACAAAGTACCTTTTATTTATTTATTTGTTTGTTTGTTTGTTTATTTATTTATTTATTTCTAACAACCAGCTGAGATATCTCCTGCCCCTCCTCCTGTTCAGTCAGGTCTGCCCCACACCGGATCTGGATTCTTCTCCAATCGATCCACCATATTGTCCTATTTCTCCTGCCCTTGGAGTTGCTCTTTATCATCCTCCCCTGTAGTTGACAGAACCTGGCAGACTGAGCACCCCGGCATTCCTGCTGAGGGCCTCAGAGGAACAGACAGGAGCTGATCACAGGGCAGGAGGGAACCCAAGAGGCAAGGGGCAGGAGGCAGGCAATGCCCTGGGGACAGAAGCTGTTTCTCACGCCTGTAAGGCAGCAGCCACTCCATTTTTAGGGCTGTGCTCTCAGCTCCCCTTCCCTCCATTGCCCTGGAGCTGTCAGTGGTGAGGGCTGGTGCTTCCAAGTCACCGTGGGACTCATAGGTCTGGTGGCAGCTGACTTCTGAAACAGAGTGCTAAACTTAGCAGGGCTGGCATCCCTCTCGGCTATTTCTAAAAATGGAGAGGGAGTCTGGTAAAATCAAACAATTGGGATTATTTACATATGGTACATGGTCACATCACTGTTTCCTTTTTATAATAAAAGCTAAGTCTATTGGCTACCAAGTCCTAGATCCTTCTAAGCACTCTGCATACCCAGGAAAGTTCATCTCATTATTACTATCTCTCTTTTGTAGAAGAGGAAACTGAAGTAGAGAGAAGCTAGAGGAACTTGCCTAAGATTTCACAGGTGGCAAGGGGAGTCCCTGGACTTGAACCCAAGCAAGTGTAATGCTGATGCTTGTGCCTCAAACCATGGCTCGTGACACAGAAGTGTTGGTTAGGATTCTCATGACAGTCCTATGGATGATCTAAGCCTGATGTAGACCCATTAAGCTGAAAAATAATTATTGAGCAACCTACTAAGCATTGTGCATAATTCTAGGTCCTTGGGATACACACAGTGGGTGTAGTGTGTTGAACAGTGACCCCCAGAAGGCTATGTCCAAACCTTAACCCTGGCAACTGTAAATGTGATCTTATCTGAAAAAAAGGGTCACTCCAGATGCAATTAATTTAAGGATTTTGAGATGAGCTCATCTGATATTATCCGGATGGACTCTCTAAGGAAAAGTGTCCTTATAAGAGACAGAAGAGGAGGAAACATAGGGAGAAGACAGAGGCAGGGACAGGAGGGATGCAGCCACAAGCCAAGGCTCACCTGGAGCCTCCGGAAGCTGGACAAGGCAAGGAAGGATCCTCCCCTAGAGCTTTTGGAGGGAGCACAGCCCTACAGAAACCTTGATTTTGGACTTCTGGCCTTTAGAATGGTTAGCAAATAAGTTTCTATTGTCTTAAGCCACGAAGTTTGTGGTAATTTGTTACAGCAGCCTCAGAACACTAATATGGGGGGCAACTAATAAAGTCCTTATTCTCATAGAATTTACATCCTGGCTAAGAACCAAAAGAATGGAATGGAATGGAATGGAATGGAATGGAATGGAATGGAATGGAATGGAATGGAAAGGAAAGGAAAAAGAGAAAACCACTTGTCTAACAGCTGAAAAGCACTTCAAATATCTCCTTCACAGGAAGCCTTACCTGCACTGCCTAACCTGAGTGTGAAGTATCCCTCCCCTTATATGCTCCTTTAGAACCTTTTTGAACTTCCATAATCAGACCTTTCCCACTATTATGCAATTGATGGTTCCCATGCACAATTCTGTGTTCCCCAGCTGCCTATAAGAAGCTTCATGTCCATCTTGTCTGGACTTACCCGAGATCATGTGAGAAGGGGATAGACTGGGAATACCTTGACGACCAACAAGAAGGAGCTGTGTGGAAACCAGGAAGAGGGCAGGGCCACTGTGCTGAGGGAGCAGAGCGCGGGCTGGAATCCACCCACTGTCTTCCCAAGTGGTGGCCCACCGCTATCAGGAAACAGAGTCTAATAAAATCCTGCCATTTGCAACAATGTGGATAGAACTAGAAGGTGTTATGCTGAGCGAAATAGTCAGAGAAAGACAAATAACATGTGATTTCACTTATACGTGGAATTTAAGAAACAAAATAGATGAACATAGGGGAAGGAAAGGAAAAATAAAATAAGATGAAAACAGAGAGGGAGACAAACCATAAGAGACACTGAACACTAAGAAACAAACTGGTGGGGAGGTGAGAGGGGGAAACGATAACTGGGTGATGGGCATTTGATGTAATGGGCACTGGGTGTTATAGGCAAATGATGAATCACTAAATTCTACCCCTGAAACTAATAATACAGTATGTGTTACCTACATTGAATTTAAAAAATATTTTTTAAAATGTCTTTTTTTTAACTTTTTAAAAAATTTATTTGAGAGAGAAAATGAAAGGGAAAGAACATGAGAGAGGAGAGGTCAGAGGGAGAAGCAGACTCCCTGCCAAGCAGGGAGCCTGATGTGGGACTCGATTATGGGACTCCAGGATCATGACCTGAGCCAAAGGCAGTCACTTAACCAACTGAGCCACCCTGGTGTCCTCCAAAACACATTTCTATCTTCATGAAAGATGTTAGTTGAAAGATACTCTCTTAAAAAAGAGAAAGAAGTAGAGTCTAATGTCCCTCTCTTTGAGTCTGAGCTGGCTTTAGTGGCTCAGGTGAAAGCAGTAAGGTACAGAAGAGGCAATGCCATGTGACTTCCAAGAGGCCAAGACAGAAGACGTCTTACAGTTTCCAGCTGGGCCCCTTGCAATGCTTGCTCTCCAGACACTCCCCCTTGGGGTGCTCCCTGTCAGAACCCAGCTGGCACGTGCTGAGAAGGCTAAGCCTGTGGAGGAACCTCAGACATCAGTCCCAGCCTTTGAGTCACTCTAGTTCAGGCCCTAGACAAGCAAGTGAAGAAGTCTCCAGGCTATTTCAGCATGCAGCTCCGAGAGTCAACCCCAGCCATTGGTGACTTCTCAACTGAGGCCCCACACGTTGTGGAGCAGAGACAAGTCATGCCCAATGTTCTCTGCTCAAATTCTGGACTTAGAATCCAAGAGCACAATACAAACAAAGAGCAGAAGCAGACTCATCAATACGGAGAACAAACTGATGGTTGCCAGAGGGGAGGGGTGGCGGGAGGGAAAAGATGGGCGAAGGCGCGTAGGAGACACAGGCTTCCAGTTATGGAAAGACTGTGTCATCAAAATAAAAGGCACAGCACAGGGAATATAGTCAACGGAACTGTCACAGTGCTGTATGGTGACAGATGGCAGCTACACTTGAGGTGAGCAGAGCAAAAGGCATCGAGAAGTTGAATCACCATGTCGTCCTCCTGAAACTAATGTAACATGTGTGTCAACGATACTTAAGAAAAAGAATCCATGAACACAATAAACCTGAATTACTCATTTTGCAAATATAACTGCACATGTGCTCCAAATGGGCTAAAAATAGTTTCTTAGAGAAAGGGACAGGACGGAGGATGTAGGCAAATCCCTTTTCATAGATGTGCCCCAACCTAACCCCCCTATTACTGTGCACCCCTCTCCTCTCCCCTGGCCTGAAGTCCCCACTGCTGCTGTGTATACCATGGGGAAGAGAGCCAGAGTCCCTGACGGCAGAAGTTGCTTTCTGGGTGGTAAAAAGAAGGAGGATGCTTCCTCTCAGGTCGTGGCATGAATCTGCTAGGAAACTGGAGCACTACAATGGGAGTAGGTCCATGCACTGACCTCCCAATTGCTGCCATAGTGAGCCCGAGGGTGGAGGTAAGGGAAGGAGAAACTGGCAGGGCCAGTGGACACAGGACTTGCCATGACAAATCTGAAGCAGCCTCTGATCCCACTGAACTCTTCTCCGGGGCCTCAGCCATGAAAAGAGGGGGTTACAAAGCAGGGGTGTGCCTAGGAGATTGGCTTGGCTCCAGGCCCTGGCTGGAGAGTGTCAAACCAGCCCGCCTACACACGTCTGCTTGCTGCCCAGGTCAGAGCCTGCCTGCCTCTCCATGGCCACCAGACCACAGCTCCAAGACTTCATGGTCATGACTCCATGTTGTAAGATAACAGACTGCCCTCGCTGAAAAGGATCCAAGAGATCATCCACTGCCTTCACAATGTACAAGAGGTGAAAACCGTGGAGGAAAATATCAACAGGACACTTGATGTCTTTGTTTCATCAAGAATACAGAGGTTACAAGTGACCATATTACCACCTCCGGGGACAGAAAAATACGATTTTCAGAGGCGAATCTTTTTGTAGAGGGGAGACCTGAGGCATGGCATTTGTAGGCCAAAAAGCCTGGGGCCAGCTGCCAAGAAAGTTGACTTTGCACAGTCTCTTCAATTATAGCAATTGTTCTAAGGGCTGGAAAATCCAAGAATTCCCCAAATGTGGCTCTTATGTGGTCTCGGTGTATGGACAAAATTCTCCTATTATTTTCATAATTATGGAGACTTTAAACCCAATTTACCTGACCAATAATGAGGCAATTATAATGGAGCCCACAAAACCCAAAGAAGACAAGATGTTTGGGATATCTCTGTAGGCCCCTGGAAGTAGGCATTTCCACTACTGCCACTAAGGTACACACAGGTGATGCTGACGTGGTGAATGCAAGAGGAGAGTGTTCCTCCCTGATATGTCCCAGCTTCCAGAACTGACCACAGACCATAAGAACTCACATCTCAGAGTCTGTGAGGAGGGATTTTTCAATGTGGTGATTTTATGTTAGTATCAAAATTCCAGGCTTTAACATAGTGGTCTCGGCTGGGGGCTATTTGGGGCCCATGGGACATTTAGCAATGCTTGCAGACATTTCTGAGCAGGAAGCAGAGAACCATTGGAAATTGCAGGGAACATGACTTTCATCCCAAAGGAGGATCCTCTGTAATAGTGAGAGTTGTTCCAGTGTGGACTTGGGTGTTACATTGTGAGGAAGTGAGATTCCTGTCACTTTCAGCCTCCGGGAGAGACTACGTATGGACTCCCATGCACGGGGATTTCTTTTTAACTCAGAACTGACTTTCATGGTTCAGTGCTTGAGAGAAGCCTTCCACTACAAGCAACTGAAACTTATGTCATGCTGCACTGAAAATCATAAATGTTCTCTTCATAAATCTTTCCCCCGGGTTCATTGAGAAATAATTGACACATGTTACTGTACGAGCTTCAGGAGTATTGCATGATAGCTTGATTTACAGATATTGTGAAATGATCATCCCAAGAGGTTCAGCTAACATCCATCTTCTCATACAAAAAAAGGAAAGAAGAAAAAGGGAAAAGTATTTCTGCGTGTGAGAACGCTTGCCATCTACTCTCTTAACAACTTCCCTGTATACCCCAGCAGTATCAGCTGTAGGCATCACATTATATCCCAGTACTTATTTAGCTGCAAGTTTGTACCTTTGGACCACGCTTCTCCAATTTCCCCTTCCTCCCCACCCTCTGGCTTTGGTAACCACAAGCCTAATCTCTTTTCCAAGGCACTTGGGGCTTTTTTTGTTTTGTCTGTTTTTTTCTTGTTTTGTTTGTTTGAAGATTCCATATGTAAGTGAGGTGATAAAGTATTTGTCTTTCTCTGACTTATTGCACTTAGCATAATGTCTTCAAGGTCTATCTATGTTGTCACAAAGGGTAGGATTTCTTTATTTTTTATAGCTGAATAATATTCCATATATGTTTATCACATCTTCTGTATCCACACATCCACTGATGGAGTCTTAGGTTGTTTCTGTATCTTGGCTATTATAAATAGTGCTGCTATGAGCATGGGGGCGCAGATAGCTCTTTTTTTTTTTTAAGAGAGTGAGAGTGCGCATACCCACACACAGGTTGGGGGGAGGGAGGCAGAGAGGAAGAGGAAGGGAGAGAACCTTACCCAGCCTCCATGCCCAGTATGGAGCCCAAGGTGGGACTCGATCTCACAACCTTGAGATCACGATCTGGGCCAACATCAAGAGTTGGACGCTTAACCGACTGAGCCACCCAGGCACCCCTGTGCAGATATCTGAGTTAGTGTTTTAATATCCTTTGTATATATTTCCAGAAGTGGAATCACTGGATCATTTGGATAGTATTATTTTTAATTTTCTGAGTAACCTTCGTACTATTTTCTACCAATTTACAACCCCACCAATGGTTCACAAGGGTTCCCTTTGCTTCATATCCACACCAGCATCTGTTCTCTCTTGTCTTTTTAGGGTTCCGGGTTCTGAAGCTCTTTGATGGGGTGATGTTATATTAGTATCAAAATTCCAGGCTTTAGCATAGTGGTTCTCAGCTGGGGGCTATTTGGGGCCCATGGGACATTTAACAATGCTTGGAGACATTTCTGACCATCAGATGGTTGGGGGGGAGGTGGTGGGAGGGCACTACCAGCATCTCCTGGGTAGGAGCCAGGGACTCTGCTAACGATCCTGCAATATGCAGAACATCCCCCCACGACAAATAATTCTGCAGCCCAAACATCAGTAGTACTGCTATTAAGAAACCCTGTTCCAGACACATGGAGGAGAAAACAACAACAAAACCACTACTCTTACTTGCTGACAACCTACTGTACTTGGCACTTCACAAGAGCGTACGATCTGTGATGGGCCTCGCTATGGCCAGGGGCCAGGGCTCAAGTCCAGATAGCTATACTCTGTCTACAAACAACTTGCAAATGCAGAACTAGGGCTTGAACCCAGTCAGTCAGACTCAAAGGGCCTGGTTCCACATCAGTGTGCCGGAAGCCTCTGACATCAGGATACACTGTTTGCAGCAGACACTTAGACTATCTACAGCCAATAAAGTGCCCTCAAGAGTAAAAGGCTTCAGAAAGAGACAAAGGAACAGAGCCTAAAATGGAGCCTGTACTTCCAGACCGAACCTGAAGGCACAGGCTCCCGAACCATGTACCCACTCTCCCTGGGGTCTGGGCACATTTGCTACACTGCTTCCTGAGGAGACACTGGGGGCTGCATGATGAGGAGAACTTCAGTGTGATTTTAGTGTGACCAAGATATCACACGTCTCAAAAATTTTGACCTTAAAATAACTTGAGTTCAGACTTTTGAGAATGTGCTTTGGAGCTAGACGGAGCCCAAGTCTACGCCCACATGGCTCTTGAAATCATGACCCTGAGATCAAGAGTCACATGCTCTACCTACCAACCGGGCCAACCTCTCACTTTTCCACTTATTAATGGGGCTGTTTGGGGGAACAAGTTACTTTATCTTCTAAGCTTCAGTTCTCCCATCTGTATTATGGGTGTCATGGTCATCACCACTGCTTCATGGGAGTATTATGAGGACATAAACAAGAAAATCAATGAATTAAGCAGAAGCCAAAATCTAGGGACCCGGAAGCAAGTAAGAGACCAATGAGTATTAGATGATATAACAATGCCACTCTATCACTACATGGTTTATAGTAGAATATAGAGAATGAGGAGAACAGGGATGGATTGCCAGATGTGGCTGTGCAGGGTAGGGCCGTAGGCCGGGAGTGCACAGATGTGGACTGCCCGTGTGAGTGCTCTGTACTCCCTATCCTTTTCCAGAAGCACAGTGAATCATAGAGTTAAAAATAGCAAGTATGAAGGACAGAATGAATCCCAAGCAAGTGTCCTTTGATTCCAATGAACATTTCCTTGGTTGCCTTTTCTAGAACAGTTATTTGTGGATGGCTGTCATCCTGTTGGTTGCCAAAATCCCATCACGTAACACACACATGCTTCTGCCTAATGTCTCCAGTCTTGTGCTTTGAGCCTCTTAAGAATGTGGAAAACGAGGTGAATTCTGGTATCCGTTAGAGACCAACGGAAGCACTCCAAGAATCTTAAATCAGAAGCAGAAATGAGCCAGTCTACTTGTATCCTGAACTTCCTTTTAAAAAAGCTGCAATGTCCCTTTCTAGTTTAGCAGTGGGGATCTCAATATTTTATTCAATCAATATTTGATGGGACATATTTTAGAACTGACAGCTGATTAGATGAATTAGTCACTGTGGTGATCAGTCAGTGATTCACACATGGGGCTTTTGTCTCCTGAGAACTTCGCCTCTTTCCCCAATTCAGGCCTGTCTCCAAAAGCACTTCCTTCTACAACAGTAGCATTTCTCCACACAGGTATATTTTTTCAGAAAAGGGATCTCTATTCAATTTCCCAAATTCGAGACTTTTAGAATGCCAGAGCTGGAAGATTCTGAGAGACTCTTCACTGAAAAGATGAGGAAACCAGGACCAGAGAGAGTGAGAGCCTTGCCCAGAGTCACACAGCAAGTTAGCTGAGCTAGAATTAATACCTTGGTTTTAGAACAGCTTGTCCCAGTTTCATTTACTACTCCCTGAAGCTTCTCCTCTTTGCTGGGGTAATTCCAAAGTGGCGGGGAACACAGTTCTCCCATATTTCTCACTAGTCAGAGAAAGTTAAGAACACTATATTTCAAAACTTCACAAATTTGCATGTCATCCTGGTGCAGGGGCCATGCTAACCTTCTCTGGATCATTCTACTGTCAGTGTATGCATTGCCAAAGTGAGCACTAGAACACTGTATTTCGAACATATGTTTAAAACCTAATGAAATTAGAAACAGAATCTTAAGTGGGAAAATCATAGGGCAAGCACAAGGCTTGTTGACTGGAGCACATGTGAAGCTGACAAGGCTAGTGTGGATCTAATTGCCAAAAATCTCCAAGAGTACAAATGTGAGGTCCATATGTGGTTCCAGGGACCCATCACACCCAGTGACAACATGGAGAGCAGTTGACCATTTAAAATAAAAAAAAAGAGAGATCTTTGTACAAATTTTGCTTTCAACAATACTGACCATGTTTATCCCAATTTAATTTTGCTTTCTAGAGAGCCAGGAATATAACCAATAGACTGGGCTATCCTGACATTGCCCAGGGAAAAGCTGTGCCAAAAACAAAACAAAAAAAAACACAAAGCAAACAAACAAAAAAACCCATCTGATTTTCCACCGTAGGGACCGGTCCTCTCCTTCCTTTCCCATTGCCATGATGTGATCACTGCAGTTCTAGTGTGCTTTTAGCTAATTACATCTCATTTGTGGTCTATTCTTTTTTCACTTATAGCAATCTTCCTTGAACCCAACTATGATTTGCAGAGATGATTAGGGGCACTCTTTTAAAAAAATAAAAAATAAATTCCAGGGCTCCTCACCTGGGTCAGTGAATCTAACTTTTCTGGAATAAGTTCTGGGAATCTGTATTAAAAAAAAAAAGCTTCCCAGATGATTCTGAGGCCCAGGATATAATAGTTCCTTCCTCCCTCCCTCCACCTCCCTTCCCTCCACATCCAGTACTGCCTTCAAAATCTAAGCACCACATATAATAGTCTTGGAAGAGAGACAACACTCTTCGTTCCATACAACCACCAATTTACAAATAACACTTTTGTAAAAAACATGCCAGGAAACCTGGAATTTGTTGTATGACTACTGGCACTATAAAGAACTGGAGACTCAGAAATGGAAATATAACCATGTTCTTTCTTCCTGAAGATATCTACAGAAAGAGACATGTTTAAGTGAAAATTCTCATGCTTTATTTGAAGTCTTTATTATATTCAGATTTCAAGAATTAATTGATATTAATTAAATATTCAGACATAAATAATTAAGACATGACCTAAATCCGACCTACACTGAGGTTCTGAGCTAGGGTGCTATTACCTTTTCTTTTTCCAAACTTAAATGACACAGATTTCCCTTAATCTTTCCTTGTACACATTCTCCCTGCTCTTTGATTACTATTCTCTATTGTTCCTTCAGGTTCTTCAAGATACTCTTGGTTCACCAGCAGGGCCTAAAATACCTTCAGGACACAACAGTACTAATCTACTTTATGGTTTGAAAATAGTTTGCCTATCTTTTTTTAAAGATATTTTTTAGAGAGAGAGAGTGAGTCAGGGGAGGCGGGACAGTGGGAGAGGGAGAGGGAATATTAAGCAGGTCCCACACACAGCATGGAGAACGACATGCAGCTGCATCTCACCAGCCTGAGGTCATGACCTGAGCTGAAATCCAGAGTCGGACGCTTAACCAACTGAGCCATCCAGATGCCCCATGCATACCTCATTAGGAGAATTTATTTTATACTCAGGAGTGACTTAGATTAGTGGACTCAAATCTAAAGATCTAAAGATCTGAAGATTGATATTCTGCTTCAAACAAAGAAAATTCCCTTTAGAATTCCTTTATTTAGTGGTTCTTCTGCATTTGATCTGTCACCAATTTCCAGGATTCCTGTTATATAAAGATTAGATTCTGAATTTGATCTCAAAGCCATTCCTGTTTTCTCTCATTCTCTTTTCCCTGTCCCTCTGAATTCTCAAGCTGTTTTAGCTCATCTTCCTCCTCATCAATTTGCTTTTCTATACTTTCCCTAATGCTTGCAGTTTTCTCTTGAACAAACACACTTCTGGAAGAGTGAATTATGAGCCCCCATTCTTACCCTTCCCTGTATCTGTGCCCTGTGCCACACAACTCTGAAGTTCCTTCCACTAAAAGTGGACTGTGTCCCCTCCTTGGTTTGGGAGGTGGCCCTGACTTGCTGTGGCTAATGCCTTATGGACAGTTCTGTTTCCTCTCAGTCCTCTGGCTCCTCTGCCCTTGCCATGAAAGGGAACAGTCATGGTCAGCTCATTAGTGTTGGGGGAAGAAAGCACAGACTCGTCCAAACTATGCCTTGGGGTCACGTAGCTGAGCTCAGTCAAGATGAGCTGAGCCAGAACGGCCTGTTCACACAGACTGTAAGACTGCAGGACACACATGCTTCCAAAGAGCCTTTAGGGCTGTTCAAGTGGCTCTAGGACTGTGAGAACAAACTAAACCATGCCTGACTAAGACCACGTTTTCTAATGCCATTAACACCCCCTACCTCAACCCACCCCCACACAGAAAAGGTCATAGACCTAATTTTATCCTACTTTCTAAATCCTTTCTGCCTTCCATCTATAACACCTAATGGATGAAATGAATGAACAGGTCAGGCTCAGTGAGAAAAGATACCCAGTGTTTGACAAATGATTTCAAACAAAATTTTCTGCCCATCGGTCTGTACAGTGCCTCCCTTCACATCCAAGGTAGTGACCAGACTGTGCTCAGGCCACGTGGTTCCTAGGATGAAGTTAGCCTGGAGAATAATCTTCCAGGCTTCCTCTGCTATGCAGGGGTCCCCAGATACGTGGCCTGCCCAGTCCCAGTGACAAAGAGAAAGGAAAATGATGGTCTTCTAACAAGAGTAAAGACAAAGTGATGTTGCTGTATTATATGCATAGTCACCTACAGCTGAGAGCACCATGGACTTGACACTTCTGAGACTTTCTGTAAAACCACTTCTCCTAGCCGGCTTTTTCTCCCCAACTTACTGTCAATATTTTCAATAACCCTTGGCTCCCTCATCTTGTCTAAGACACCGTCAGCTGAGCCACTTTGGAGGAGAGGAACTCTGTAGGCTCAGGACTCTGGGTGACTTGCTCCAGCAACCCCTTCCTACCTTCTGGGCTTCTGACAGGAGACCTTTTCTACTTTTTGGAGGTATTTGTCTTCACAAGCTTGTCTTATCTTTCTAGGACTAAGATTTTCTTCTAATGACATATATAGATCTGTCTATCTAAAATGGCTGTTAATAATTTAGCCTTTACCCTTTGTATGCTTAAAAAAAGTGTGTGTGTATAGACACATGTGCACACATGTCCACATACATGTATGGGTGCACAAGGTACACACATGCACATACACGCATGCACACACCCACCCGCACACATATGCATACATGCACATATGAATACACATCTGCACACATGCACATAGGCACATGCATCCACATGCACATATGTGCGCATACATATTCATACATGCTCATGTGAATACATACATGTACACACAATCAGTGCATACATACCCATACCCATGTGTTGTGTATATGTGCACATGTGCGTATATTCACATGTGCATACCCACATGTATGTGTAAAATATTTGCATATGTGCATGCACACGTGTATGCATCTGCACACACATTTACATACATGTGTGCATGTGTACGTGTACACATACTCACATGTGTGTATATATACATGCGCACATTCACACACATGTGTGTATATGCACACATGCACATCACATACAAGCCTTTTCTTAGCAAATTTCCTCCACAAGCAAAATTTAGCTAAACTGCTCTTGAGAACTCTTCAAGGGACATTAGGGCCCCCCCCAAATAGGGACCCAGGCCTTTAGGGCTTATGGCTAGTCTGCTTTATCCCTCTGGTAACACTACTGGAGTCCCCAGGGATGTTCACAGTCCTCAGTCACACTTGGGTATAAAGGCTGGTAGTGAGGTTGCTCTTGCCCTTTGTATTCTAAATGACCTTGCACCCTCAGGAGAAAGACATGAAGCTCTTGAGGCTGAGATTTGAGGTGGAGTCTGGTGGGATGGGGTGGAGACAGATTTGGTTCTTAGGCATCTCAGATCACCACCTTCCACCCCCACCTATTATCTCTGGCTAGGCGTCCTGGGGCCTGGTATGACTACAGTTTTCAAGTGTTAACCTATGTTTTTGCTCCTGTGTGTGCCTGGCCAACCACTGGCCACAGGAAGGTCACTTATCTCCCAGACGGAAATGTTTGGAACCTGGCTGAGAGCCAGAAAGGAACCCAACTCACCCTCTGAGCAGCGCAAGCAGATGGTACAGTGTTAATTTTTAGAGCACAGGCACATAACTCACAGTGGTACCCTCATTCAGCACATCTCTTGTTCTCAGACCCCTGGCTACCGTTTCCCCCTTCAGACTGATCAGATGTCGAAAGAGACCCACTACAGCGCAATAACAGCTAACAGCCTGACTCATGGGAGGAAACAGATGAAAGCTGGTGGAAGAACTCAAAAGGTGGGCATTTAGTGAAGGGGCAAGCTGCTTCCAACCCCTCACTGCTCCAGGAAAACATCACTGTACCGAAGGCAGCTCCCACAGTAATTAGTACTCAGAGTAATAACTCGGGGTTATCTGGAAACGTGTAAACGATACCAATGTACTCTGTTTTTAGAAAGAAAATTCGCAAGCTCTGAGCAAAGGGGCCGGCACTGAGAATGGCCCCCTAGAAGACAGTAGTGGTTACTGCACAGAAGACCCCAGCATGGGAGGGGAGAGGGTGGGCACTGCGGACCACCTACCTCTGGATGTTATCTTCCAGTTGTTTGACTCGGAACTCATCCTCCTCAGACTGCCGCCTCCTGGCTTCCTCCTCTTCAGCAGTTCCAGCGGGGATACCCTGCAGCAGCCATTTTTCCCGAAGCACTTTGGACTGTGGGAAGGAGGGAAGAGAACAGACTAGATGATACCTTTCAGTCCACAGCCTTCTCTGTGCCGCGGTGTCTCGGTTTTAGCTCCGCCCCTCATCCGTGGTCACCTGAATTGCTGCCTTCGCCTCCTCACTAACTTGGCTACCGACTTCCCTCAGGCCCAGCCCCTAGAGAGCCACCAGAGGGATTTATTTCTGCATTTACGACTATAAAAAGCTTTTGAAAACATACAGAAAAATGAGAAACAGTATAAAGAATGCCCGTGTAACTCTATCTAGCTTTACAATTATAAACGGTTTACTGTATTTCCCACAAATTTTTCACCAAAGCAATTTAAAGGAAATAACAAACATCATGACATTTCACCTACAGGTATTTCACTATGAATCTCTGGAACATAAGGACATTTTTCTGTGCAACTGCAATTTCATTATATAATTTCTTAAGATCACCAGATATCGAGTCCATCTTAAAGTCGTTTTTTTTTTTTTTTAAGATTATGTCATACTTCCGAGAAGCTTTTTACTGATTCCCAACCATCCCTAGCAGTGGTCTCCAAATGGTATTAAAATCATACACTCCATTTGCACCAGTGTACTAGTATATTGTGGAGTAAAATAAAAAGGTGTTTTTTCCCCCATTTTTAGTAGGCTTGTGTGGAGCCCAGTGTGAGGCTTGAACTCATAACCCTGAGATCAAGACCTGAGCTAAGATCAAGAATTGGATGCTTAACTGACTGAGCCACCCAGGTGCTCCCCAAAATAAAAAGGTTTTGAGTGTCAGGCAATGGCGGAGAGGGAGCCATTACTGCTCTGACAAGGGAAATGAAAATAGCTCAAAAGAAAAGCATGCTAAAACTCCCTAAAACAAAGAGCAAGGTAAGGAAGGCATAGGAGAGGATTTTTGATTTGGGTGTTTTTTTGTTTTTTGTTTTTTGTTTTTAAATATTTTATTTATTTGACAGAGAGAAACACAGCCAGAGAGGGAACACAAGCAGGGGGAGCGAGAGAGGGAGAAGCAGGCTTCCCGCTGAGCAGGGAGCCGGATGCGGGACCCGATCCAGGGTCTCCGGGATCATGACCTGAGCCGAAGGCAGTTGCTTAACCAACTGAGCCACCCAGGTGCCCCATGATTTGGGTTTTCATTACATGGTTCCCCGGTGGCAGACGGTGGTTATCAGATGTTTGCAGGGGCTGGACCCTGGGCATCATGGCTGAGTGTCCCCTGGGCATATCGTTGGTTTTGGGAATGGAGCACTGTAAGGGTGCACCAGAAGCAGGGCATGTGACCAGTTTTTCCCTGGTCCCATAATGGCTATGATGCCAGTCAACACAGTGTAAGCACAGCATAAGCTCTGGGTTCCCTGGCTCCTGGCATCACCTCCATCAGAATCCGGTTTGACCTCATCAGGCAGGCTAAGCAAGGTAAAGGAAAGGGACCCCTTAAAATGACCAAGAGCCAGATTATGCATGGCTTGGAGCCAATTAAATATGAACAGAAATGAGACAGTGGAATATCTCTAATACTGTAGAAACAGAACTCATACTCACTTCAGTTTCCTTCCTACAACTCTTATAAGCAAAAGGCAGATAATTTCAGAGGGTTACATTTCTCTTAAGATCAAGGAATAAGAGCTACTTATGATGAAACCCTAAAATGAATTATTAAACATTACAGTGTATATGTGCACATGTGTGCATGTGTAAAATATTTGCATATGTGCACGCACATGTGCATGCATATATGTGTGCATCTGTACACACATTTACATACATGTGTATGTATGTAGTAATAGTAAGACTTTAGTAATAGTAATAGTAAGAATTTAGTAACAGTAATAGTAAGAATAGTAAGAATTCATTAATGGTTCTGATACACCATTCTATTGAGAAATCGAGCAGCTATGCAAGGCTATGCAGCCCCTGTTGGATGACTAGGGCCAAATTCCAATAGTTTGAGTTCCTATACTTCTGAATGGAATTTTTGTTAGCAATGCATCTGTGCGGTGTCCAAGAAGCCATAGTTTTCACTGTTGTTATTCTTGCCTTTTAATTAGAAATCATTGGTGGTGGAAGCCTGTTTGGTTACTCTTCACACTACATGGAGAAGCATATTTATAGCACTTGATCTGTAGCTTTCCATTCGTTAAAGACATGAGATGTTCGTATGTAAGTTATTCCAACTTATGGTTAAAGTGATTGTACACCAGAATCACTCTCACCCTGATGGACTTAAACAGCTCTACAGCATTGGTAACATGGCGCCTCTAAATGGATTTACAACTACCACTACGGAGAGTGTAAAAAAAATTACAAGTTTCGAGGGCATTGTTTAATACTATAAAATCATGTGTAAGAGCTCACAGTACAATTTGTTCACATTTGTTACATTGGTTGCTCTCTCTTATGGGCTAAATTATGGCTCCTTCCCCCACCAATTCATATGTTGAAGTCCTAACCCCTCCTACCTCATAATGTGACTGTTTGGAAATAGGGTCTTCAAGGTTAAATGGGGTCTCTGGAATGGACTGTAATCCAGTATGACTGGTGTCCTTATAAGAAGTGGAGATTAGGGGACACCTCTGTTAAGCATCTGCCTTCGGCTCAGGTCACAATCCCAGGCTCCTGGGATCATATCCCACATTGGGTTTCCTGCTCAGCAGAGAGCCTGCTTTTCCCTCTGCCTGCTGCTCCCCCTGTTTGTGTTCTCTGTCTCACTCTCTCTAAAATAAATAAATAAAATATTTTTTTAAAAAGAAGTGGGGGTTAGGACACAGACATGTACAGAAAGAAGACCGTGTAAAGACACCAAAGGAAGACAGCCATCTACAAACCAATGAGAGAACATTAGAAGAAGCTAACCCTGCTGACACCTTGACCTTTGACTTCTAGCCTCTAAAATGATGAGAATCTAATTTCTGGTGTTTAAGCCACTCAGTCTGTGGTCTTTGTTATAGCATCCTTAGCAAACTACTACATTCTCCATAGCTTTATCACAGAGATATTTCTTCTACTGGAAAGTGGGGATGAGTGGGTTAAATTGGTTTCTCTTCCCAAGTGGGCTACAGAAAAAAAAAATTCAAAACCACTGTTCTCCACTAAAAACTCTCCAGATATCATGCTCACACACGGTGAGAAATCACATCAAACAGTGGTTAACAGCCTGAATTCTTGAGCTAGTCTCCCATTTACTAGCTGTGTGACCTTAGACAGTCTCATCAGCTTCACCAAACCTTAGTTTTTTCATCTGTAAGACAGATATGATGACAAAGCCCACCTGGGGCTTGTTATGAGGATTTAATGAGTTCATACGCAAGTGCTGAGCCCATACTTAGTACTAGAGAAATGTTTGTCACTGTTCTCCATGCTGCTCCTCTGGCCTCTCCCTTTATCTGAGAAAGAGCAGGGAACATGTCACCTGAGAAGCCTTCCCTGCTCCCGAAGGCAGGATCCATGGCTCTCTGCTCCATTTCCTCTAGCAGAGAACATATTCCACTGAACTCTTACACCATTCTCCAGTTCTTTCTTTTTGTAGCTTTCTCCCTCTGGACTCTCAGCTCTTCAAAGGCTGGGACTGTTCTTCATCCACCTTTGCATCTCACTGTGACACACAGCCAGTTCCAGGGAAGGAATAAGTGAATGGGTGAACTGGAAAAATTTTAACTGTCATTTTCTAATTCCTTGGGATGGGGGATGTCACATTTTCATTTACAGTGCTCCCTAAGCTGAAATGTTTGATACTCACCTAGTTCAACCCACAGAGGGCAAAGACCGTTTTAGGATTATTGGGAGACAGATCTATTGGCAACCTTGATCTTGGTGTGTAGACACTTCTGGAAAGGCAGCCATGGGCAGACCTAGCTTTCTCTGCCCCGGGAAGAATGCTCTACAGCCAGGGTTTTTAGAAACATGACCCAGTGGCTGCTCCTGGGAATGTTCTATCTGTTCTTCTTCACACTGCGCCTCTTGCCACCAAAGAAAGGGTCTAATCGGTCACTTCTGGCTGATTCAGTCCTAGCCATCCTGGTGACCACGAACACCAATGGCACAGGTGCCCTCGCATCTCTCTCTTCTCTGGATAAGGCAGTGAGTGATGTCCCCCAAACATCCCTACAGCTGAAGCCAAGAAAAGAGACTCTAACAGAGCCAGACAGTGGGTCCTGTCTCAGAGAAATGTGTGTCACAAAAGTGTTCGGACATTACAAAAACAAAAAGTCAAAGTTGATTTTTTTTTTCCACTTGGCCCTAAAGCAGTGCTGCGTAGACAAACCACCAATTCAAATACATTTACCACCAAAGATTCCCTTAACCTCTGCCAGATCCTCTCCCATTGTCTCTAAGGGTCAGCAGTGTTATAGCTTTGGATGATAACGCATTTGTGCATGCTGATCACACAGGCCCATGGAAAGCACCCGTTTCCCTCTACTGTTCTGGTCCTTATTGGCTGCCTGAAGGTTTCAGAATTAAATGACAAGCAGAGCATGGCAGAAGTGAACGCTAAAAGTAGAAACTCTTCTTTATGTCCAAACAGCATATACGAAAAAATTGTTTCCAGCTTATAGGAGTAAAAAACTGTTAAACTTCACCTTTGTCAAGGGGATGCAACTATGAACAGTCAAGACAAAGAAAGTATGCATAAGGCTTACAGGAGAGCTTACGAAAGCAGAGATTCCTATCCCCCAAGATGCTGATTCTTGAAGTTTGGGATAAGGCCTAGGAATCTGAATTTTAATAAGCTCCCACATGCTGTCATTGATGGTCCTGGTCCAAGGTCTACAATTTGAATGGCCCTGCACAAGAACCTGTGACTATCCAAACACCTGGAGAATGCATAAGCTTTCCCATTGGCTAGCCAAACCCTGACCTGAAAAGGAGCTCATCATCCTCCCACACAGCCATCTCTCCTCCTGCATCCCCACCTTACGAGCAGTGTTGTCCTTATCCATTCCCCATGTGCCAGGTCTTGAAGACCCTGCACTGGAAGACAGGCAAGTCTCCAATGTCACTAAGCTTTTATCCCAATAAACAAGGATGTGAGATAATTTCATACTGTGAAACATGCATGGCAGGGGATAGGCAGGACAATATGATAAAGAGGGACAGACGGAGGACACTTTAGGTGGAAAAAGTTCCTGTGAGTACTTGAACATCTGAGCTGAGATCCGAGATCCAAGGAAGGGATTTTCGGGGGGAGATACTGGCAAATGTTAACAACCCAGATGTGGGACAGCGTTTAGTGCATTTGTGGACCAGACAGAATGCCCAAGTGACTGGACCACAGTGAGTGGAGAGTGGGGGGCGGGGGGAAGAATGAGTTGGAGATGGAGAGGAATGCAGGAGTCAGATTATAGGTCCTGCAGACTTGCTAAGGAGTTTGGCATTTGTCCTGAGAACCATAGGAAAAGAACAGTTTGGAAGGGACAGGATTACAAAGTGTAAGTGATTGGATTCTATTACATCACCAGGTGTCAGAGCATGTTAGCTCGAAACAGAGGAGCCGCAGAAGAAATGGAAGATACGGGGTGTACTTTAGAGGTAGACTCAACATGACTTGCTGACAGATTAGATGTGGGGGACAAGGGAAAGGGCGGGATTAAAGGTGACATAGACATTTGGTTTGAGCAAAAGGATGGATCACGGGATCTTCACCTGGCGATTGGAAAGAAAAGAGGAAGAACAAGGGCTAGAAGAGCAGAAAACGGAAACTTCTATTTAGGGCAGGTTAAGCTTGAGAGGCTTATAAATGGAAGTAACACCTTCTAAGTGGACATGTCAGGAAAACAGCTGAATACAGGAGCATGGAGTTCAGGGGCCATTGGAACTGGAGACATCAATTTGGGAGTCATTGATACATAAATGATATTTGAAGCCAAGGTATCAAATAATGAGGATGATGATGCTGATGATCATTTTTATCACTCTTCCCCATAGACTCCCGGTAAGATCTTGGTTGGTATTGAGTTTTTGTTACATGATTTCAGTCACACGGAAACCAAACCAAGACTTCTGATAGAAGAAACCAAGTTCTACTTTCTACTCAAGCTCTGATTACAGGACCAGTGGAGACGTGATAGGAAAAAGCGGGACATGAAGTTCCTTTACACTGTGTACCTTAGTTGTCTATTCAATAGTCTAAAAATTTGAAATCGACCTTTCACACATATTAATAACCAAGAAAAGTCTAAAATTAGTGCTATAGGTTCACAATAGTGGGAGGCACTAAAACATGTTTGCAGCAAGGCCCCTGGTACCTTCAGACTATGTAGCAAATGACCTTGGTGGGTTGACAATAAATATCTAGCAGGGTCACAATTCAGTCTTTCATTTTTTTTTCATTCATGTTCTTGAAAGGAAAGGTTATGGTTTTTAAAAATATAATGACAATTTTCATAGCTTGGATTAGAAAAAAAAAACTCTAGTCAAGGTTCCCTGCTCATGAATAAATAATTCAAAGGCAGCTTATGTATTGAAGATATGATATTAGCAATTTGATTCTGACAGTGCTGCCTCTGTCATACAAACCTTTATAAATGTGACAGTTCCAAAGGGATTCATGCATACATATGGCATAGCTACTCTTGCTGGGACCTTGGACTGACCAATAAAATAGACAAATCTCTGGTAATTCAACGAAGAGTGCAAAGGGAATATTAAATTTAGTCTGTCTGGTGTAATATCATAGTTGATTTATTTTTTAAACTCACATTATCACAAGCCACATAATAAAAACAATAAAAATAAATCATTGTTTCCATGGAATACAAAGCCAAGATAATTTTTCAATAGAATAATGTTGGCTCTTGCCTTATGACATATTATTAATATATATGATATATTAAAAAGTTAGAGAGATTAGATGAGGATGGTATTGGCCCAGGAGTGACAGATTCATGGAATAGGAAGAATCTGCAAATGGTGGACTTGAGTGTAAGGGAGAAATATGTATATGATAAAGAAGACATTTAAGTCAGTGAGGAAAAGAATGAATTAATCAATAAATCACGCTGGGGCAGCTGGTTCACCATCAGTAAAAAGTAAAGTCATTCCTATCTTATTTCACATAGAAAAATAAATTCTAGATGTGTTAAAACTATTGAAGGACAAGATACATCCTACGTAAATGTTTGAGATTTTCTTTGCAAGAACCATATCAAAATCAGAAACCACAAAGCAAAAAGAATGTTAGATGTGATGTCATAGAAATCACTGAGTTTTGTATGAGATTTTATTTTATTTTTTTAATTATTTGAGAGAGAGAGAGAGCGTAAGTTGGGGGGGAGGCAGAAGGAGCGGGAGGAGTAGACTCCCCACTGAGTAGGGAGCCTGACATGGGGCTGGATCCCAGGACTTGATCCCACTGAGATCATGACTTGAGCTGAAGGCAGATGCTTAACTGACTGAGCCACCCAGGCACTCCTTTTATGAGAATTTAAAACAGTCCATATATCAAAATCAAAAAAGAGGTAAAGGTGAATGTATTTTGGACCTGAATGTTAAAATTATTTCATTTTAATCATCAGCTGATGAGGCTTGTGAACAAGGGTCATAGAGCTTAATGTATAAAAATATACTAAAGAAAAAGCATAGAAGAATATACCCCTGTATGAGTTACATCTGTGTGACCAGCATTTAGTTGATATGTTTTTTTCTTTGTATTTTCCTGTACTTTAAAATTTTGCTTTTGCAATGATCATGCATTCCTTTCTTTTACAATCAGCAAAAAATAATTCAGCTATTAGAATTGCTTACTGGTGCCATATGTGAGCACTTCTTGGAAATTCTTACATCACAAGTATTATATACTAAGTATAGCTAAGTATCTTGTAAAAAGAAATCTGAGTTTAATTTGGCAAAGACTTCAAAGTACTTGAAGTTTTCCTAATCACTAGAGTGTAGCAAACTCTTTCAATACTTGGGTCTTTCATTGCATTGCAGAATTTGTTTGTTGCCCATATATAAATTAAAAATATTTCATTTTGTAGCATTGCTTACTGCATAATCCTACACATCACAATTATCAAGAATATTAATCAAATAAGCATCAAAATTATGGCCTTGCAGTTTATTTATTTGCTTTGACAAGAGACCAGTAAATCTAAATAATTTATACCTCACTGCATGAGAATAAGTGTCCATAGACTATTTGACAATGAGAATTATATCTTAATAAATATGAAATCTAATTCTAATGTTTTTCCATTTAACTTTGCACTAAGCATACATTATTTTTGGGGGGAGCATCTCAAATTTTATAAATTAGCGGAAGAAATATTAATTGGTGACATATCTTTTAATATTTTCTACTTCAAGGAACTGCCAGTAATCAACAATGTCTCCACATGGTCTAAATTTTCAGGAGACCATGAAAGTATAACTTAGAGTAAAGAGATAATGATGATGGTAATTGCCATCTCTCTAGACAAATTATTCAAAATGGAACATTTCATTTGAAGAAAACGTGTCCTGGAGAAGGTTTGGTTTTGGAGGCAGAGAAGCCCTAGAGTGCAACCAGGGCTTCCTCACTTAGAGTCTCTACATTCTCGGGCAAATGATTTGACCTCTCGAGTTTGTTTTCTCAGCTGTGAGACAGGGAAAATAATATCTATTTTGTGGCCATTATTGAGGGGATGCACTTAAAGTACCAGGCACGGACTAGGCACTCAAAAGAATGACTATTATCGAGGATGGACAAGGAGATGACAAGACTGCCATGCAGCCAACACAAAGCTGACTGAGTCCCTAACCAAGAGGCTCACAGAGGAAATGTCACCTCAATGAGTTTACTACCATCCAGGGGTGAGGCTGCCAAACTCCAAACGGAATGATCACAGGGAAGATGACTCATGCTATTCAAGCTCAGTCAACAACTAACCGATTGAAAGTAGAACATATTCTTTTCTGGTGCCTGAAGTGATCATATCTCTCAGTCAGGCACCACCAAAATAACTCAGTTATTTTGAGAATGATGGACTCAGAACGAAGAGGCAGAGTCACAAGAGAAGTTTCACCTGAGCCAAGGTGAGGCCCGATGACACCTTGCCTATCTCAGACCCCACCTCACCAGAGCACAGATACTTGGTACCTGCACTGCTGGAGTTTCTCCCGGAAGTCCAGATAAACCACTTTTGGGACCTCTGAGGTTGTTTTCGTTTTTGTTTTCATTGTTCAAGAGTAGTGATCCACCCTCATTCTGTCTACAGGGGATTTCCTCAGAGAGAGAAAATTACAACCCATTGGTCTCCTTGTATTAAACTGCTATCACTTCCTGTCCTTTCTCTCCAGGTTACAGGAAGATGACCTAGGTGAAAGAGCCAGGTCTTCCCTTAGATAGCCAATTTCATCAACAATGTGATAATTTTACCAGGATAACCATAAAGAATTGATTCCTTTGTTTCCAAGTCTCTGAAGGAGTCTCACTGCTTCTACAAGCAATACTAAGTCCTTTTTACTGTTATTTCTGTTGATTGGGTGGCTGGATACATGGATGGATGGATGGATACATGGAAGGATAGTGTGCTGGGCATCAGTCATGAATAAATCCTTGGTATCTTATGTGGCGTCCAGAATGATAAGAAATAGGACAAAAGAAACTTAATTTTCTGACATATGTTTATTGCCTAGTTTTTGATTCAAGGAATGCAAAAGCAAAGAACCAAGTTGAGCTTAAAGGGAAGAGAGGCTGTCTAGTCAAAACAGCCTCTCAGTTTTTCAATCCCCTTCATAAAAAAAATGCACCTTAAAGCAAGAATTCATTTTGGTTTCTTGTAAGGACCGACTTGACTGTACTCTGAGCCAGAGTCCCAGCTCTGTCCAGACTGACCTTGAAAAATTCACTTGCTTCTATTAAGTGTTTTTAGGGCCCCCTCTCTGTAAGAAGAAAATACTAACTTTAGCCCTCAATGCTTCCTCGGGAATGTTTTAAGGGGGGAATAACAGCATAGGGGATATATTGTAAGCTCCTACAAAGAAAGGTCTATAAATGGATTTATAAGAGAAAAAATAAACAGGCAATATTCTCAGAATCATGCTGCTGTACTTCCTTTTAAACACATTTCTCTGGTTAAAGTTGACAGTAAACTGATAAATATGCTAAACAGATTTAGGTCATGCTGCTATTTGAAATCAGCTTGCTGATAATTCTCATCTTAAGGATTCATTTAGCACAACCCTATCTTCTAGAGAAGAATGGGAAACACAATCATAAAGACTCATCTTGTTTGAAAGAATCTAAACTATCTATACCTAGCATCACCCTGAAAGTCAGTCCCACCTTCCCAACCAGCCCTCTGAGCACGGCAAATCTGTACATGAATGTCACAGCAACTTGAGTTGAGCAGGAGAACGTTTTCCTAAAAAAAGCCCAGAGCCATAGAAGGCATGCAGCAACTCCCAGCTGGCTGCTGGAATGTGTTCACAATATTCTGCAAGCCTGCAGAAAGCAACATTCTATAGCCCGTGGAGTCCTGTGACAGTGACAGAGCTTTCACGTAGGCTATAATCAATTACGATGCTTAAATGCCTTATGTTTTAAAGAAACATAAATAATGAAATATCTCTCTCAATCTCTCTCTCTCTCTCTCTCTCTCTCTCTCTCTCTCTCTCTCTCTGTGCAATGGAGACCCAACCAAGTCAAATAATTTCAATGCCATCTTTTGACCAACTACTCATTCGAAGAGAACACTTTCAAAATTGTGAAAGTAGAAATAAAACGAATGAATCACTGGAAATACACAGGGTTGCTCTTTTATCAGATCATGGTGCCTTTATCTCCCTTTCCTCCATATCAAGAAAGAAAATATTCAGATGTTTAATCTATAAAAGAACAGTATGTTCAGTGGATCCTTTGGAACCTGTGAACAAACACACACGGCCCCTAATGCACTGCAGAGACAACCCCAGAACGCTGCCTCTCCCACCATGTGGAAATTCTCATCCCATTTCTATATATAACCACCACATTTCACATGCACACACCAGCCCCCAAACCCGTCCACATGCACACTGTAATCTCATGCTCGCAGAAACTGGAATGCTGTAACAATGCCCTGCGTTGGAGAAATTCACAAGAAAAGCCAAGAGATGGTTTCCTGACTGAAGGAGAAAAGGCTCGTGCAGTCTGCGGCAATGCCTTCACGCCAGGGCAGGCTCTGCCCAGCTCTCTGGAGTGTGATCTGCATGTCTAATAATGGAAAAGGTTCATGGGATCAGCCACTTACCTTGGAATGCTGCAGCAGAAGTATCTGCTCGTCAAGCTCCTGGCGCTTGCCTTCTATTTCAGTCTGCCTCTTTCTTTTTTCCTTGAAAATAAAGGGAGAGAGCCTGTAAGAGTAGGTGGGTGTTGGCTCCAGGAATTTTAAGGCCGGAAGCAGCGGCAGAAGCAGCAGCAGCTCACATCTGTAGAGACACTTGCAGAGATGCTGGGCACACACGCATGTCACCTGCCCCTCTGCCTCCAGTGGCTTTCTCCTAACATGCCTGCCGTGGGCTCGGCAAGTGGGAGAGTCCCCTCAGTCAGCAGGGCTACAGCAACTGAATCCAGAAGAAAAGGCGGTTTCCACACACACACACACACACACACACACACACACACACTCACAGAGTCATGTTCTATGCAGTGTTAATTTGGAGACAAAGAATAAAAATGTCTCCATAGAAAAGCTAGAGGTTGTTATCAACTGCAAAGATGACAGAATGAGACAGTGGAGATTCTAAGGTTAGCTTTCTTTTATCAAAATAACATACACAAGTAATACAACATAATTTCCAATGTCGTAGGAAACATCGTCCCCTTGGACATCACCAACAATGCAAATTAGATGGGTGGTCTTCGCTGAAACTAGTCTCTGGGTGGGGGGGGGGGACAAGGGGAGCACTGCAGGTGGGTGGGGCTCCCTGAGATTATGTTAAATATGAAATCTGAAGTTGGTCTGCCCGGATCCAATGCCCAGCTCTGCCATTTGCTACCTGTGTGACCTGGGGCAAGTTCTTTTCCCTCCCTGGGTCCAAGCCTTCTCTCACATAAAGAGGAAATCGTAATTTGTACCTAAACTATATGGTTAGGGCGTGGATTCAATGAGATGGTAATATAAAGGGCTTGAAACAATGGTCTGGTGCATAGTAAATGCTCAATAAATGTTATTTGTTCTTATACTCATTGCTACCGTGTTTACTTCTAGGTAATACCTAGAGGTCAGCTCTAAAGGGATGTAATCCCCCGTATTCAGAACATAACCTTTCAACTGGAGCACACACTTAATGCTTTTCTTCTCTACATTTCTCAAATGCAGACAACAGACATCATATCAACGTGACTGATTTAAGAATAGAAAGGCCTGCTTTTAATGATAGCTTATTTGTTGCACATTTTGTTTCCAAAGTGTGCAGTGGGGCAGTCTGCCGAGACATTTACTGTCCTGGATTCCTTTCCTTCACTCACATATGCAGGGAGAAACTTGCTAGACAAAGTGGCATTCGACAATACGACCGCCAAACCCTGGGGAAGACAATAATGTGGAAAGCGAGCTGCCTGAGTAGCTGTTTCTGGGGAGTGTTCGCGCTACTGCTATTTAAGTCAACATAGTGATGATTTGTGTTATAGCCAAGTTCCTCTGTGCAATGCACAGACCTGTAAGAAATATTAGTTTATTATCTCAAGCTGCTGGGAGACATGATATCCAAGTCCGGGATATAACCTCCCTGCCAAAGTGAGGCCCAAGAACTTCACCATTTACCAAAGAACTCTGATCAGTGGCGCATTATAGATTCTGCTCAAGCCCAGACTATGTGTAAGAATATATACTATAAGACAGTGGATAGAAAAATGAGGCCTAATGAGAAGAGCCCCCTTATCTAGGGCCTCAGAGGTGCCACATGATAAAGCAAGGGCCTCTGGAACCAGCCACCTTCTCTATATCCAAGCAACTAGATCCTCGAGAGTAAGCTCTCCAGACTTCATCATATGCTCCCACGGGCTATCAAGGTATGTAGTTGTCCAAATTTAAATCCAGATCCAAGATACAGTATGTCACGGACACAAGATGCAGGACAACACGCTTTCATACATGTGAAACTGTATGCTACACATCTCTCTCTCTTTAAGAAGATTTTATTTATTTATTTGACAGAGAGAAACACAGCTAGAGAGGGAACACAAGCAGGGGGAGTGAAAGAGGGAGAAGGAAGCCCGATGTGGGGTTCAATCCTGGAACTTGAGGATCATGACATGAGCGGAAGGCAGATGCTTAATGACCACCCAGGCACCCCGTGCTACATGTCTCTTATAGATCAGATGCTTATGTCCTCCCCCTAAGTCCATATGTTAGAACCTAATCCTCAAAGTGACAGTAATTAGGAGATGGGGACCTCTGGGAAGTGATGAGGTGATGAGAGCAGAGCCCTCCTGAATGGGACTAGTGCCCTTATATGAGAAATCTCAGAGCACTCCTTAGCCCCTTCTGCCATGTGAGGACACAGTGAAAAGACAGTTGTCTCTGAACCAGGAAGCAGATCCCCACCAGACATGGAATTTGCGAGTGCCTTGATCCCAGCCTCCAGAAGTGTGGGAAACAAATTCCTGCTGTATATAATGCACTCAGTCAATGGTGTTTTCTTACAGAACCTGAATGCTCTAAGCCTGTATTCTAATTACATGTCTGGTCATTTGCCGGGAGCCGGCCCGGCAACAGTCAGTCAGGGTTCCCCGAAAGTGGTGACCAAGTCGGCAATAGGAGGAGACCGGACGCAAAGAGTGGTGTGGGGATCTCCTGAAAACTGTGTCTTCGGGGTTCTTTATTTAAAGCTTTTTAGTTACATCAGTCTAGCTTTACGCAAACAGTTGGTTCTGTCTATTTTGCTCTCTCTGCTTCTGTCTCTCTTGCTCTCTGCTTCTCTGTTTCTGTTTCGCTGCTTCTCTGTCTCTGTTGCTCTCTCTGCTTCTTGCTTCGCAGGCTCTCTGCCTTTGTCTCAGCCTTTTCCTTTGCCTCTGGCTCTGCCTTTGTCTCTCTGTCTCTGTCTCTGTCTCTGGCTTTGTCTCTCTCTGTCTCTGTCTCTCTCTTTCTCTGTCTCAGTCTCTCTCTCTGTCTCTCTCTCTCTCTGTCTCTCTTGCTTTGTCTCTGTTTCTGCTGCTCTCTTCACAGGCTCTCTGCCTTTGCCTCTCTTGACTGACAAGGGTCCCAGTCTTTTATTATTCAAAAGTGAGGAAGTTGGGGGATGCAGTTAAATCTTTAACTGCTTTTGCACCCGCCCCAGAGACAGGATTAGTATAGTTACTGCAGGGTACAGAGTGATTGCTTAAACTCACAGAAGTTGAGACCATTGAGGCAGAGGGATCAAGGAATACAGATAAGAGATACAGAGATATGATTACCCGGAGGAGGATTAAATGGAACTATATGTCTTGGATAAACACAAAGGACATACTGCCCCGGCCCACAGGTATGTGGCTTTCTAGATTCTTGGCGGGGAAAGCCTGGAGGGGCTTTCATTCACATTCACAGGTACCTCCACCAAAGTTTCTGGTGGCTTGGGCATGGCGGGAGGGGCGGATCACGCACCGTCCCGGACAGTCATTTTAAACCTAGGCTTTCCCACCTGTGTGTCTTTGTATAAAAAATCCTCACTCCAGAGTTGCCCACCATGATATGAGTGAACTATGCCTTGAATAGAAAAAATATTACTGATGATATAAGCAGTAAACCTTTATATGCCCAAGCAGTAGACTCATTGGTGGTCACTCTGAACAGACATGATTATAAAAGAGGCAAGTTTTTTTTTTTTTTTAAGATTTTATTTATTTGACAGAGAGAAACTCAGCCAGAGAGGGAACACAAGCAGGGGGAGTGAGAGAGGGAGAAGCATGCCTCCCACCCAGCAGGGAGCCCAATGTGGGACTCGATCCCGGGTCTCTGGGATCATGACCTGAGCCGAAGGCAGAGGCCCAACCAACGGAGCCACCCAGGCACCGCCCTGAAAGAGGCAAGTTTTAAGATAGTTCATTAAGAATGGGTAGGAATTAGGTAGATATAAATTAATGGGCGGCACATTGCAAGGAAAGGGAATTGTGTGAACAAGAGCAGAAATGTCCTGGCACATTCCAGGGATAGTAAGGAGAGAAATATATCTGAAGTGTAGGGCTTGCTCTTTGGAATAGAGATCAGTGATTCAAAAGTTTGGCTAGGACTAGACCATCGAGGGTCCTGAATGCCAGGCCAAAAGTCTGGATTTTATGGTACAGGCAATGGCCTATTTCAGGGTTCTAAGCAAGAGAGTGATATAGTAAAATGGCATTTGGGGAACATTAATCTTGCACTGGTATATAGGATGGATTAATAAGGGATGGGAGCTTTTCCTATACAGGTCCAGACAGTAAATATTTTAGGTTTTGTAGAATATACAATTTCAAAGCTGTCACTGCAGTGCAAAAATGACCTTAGACAATATATAAATGAATGAGTATGGCTTTGTTCTTCTTTTAAAGAAAAGATTTTATTTGTTTGACAATGAGAGAACATAAGCAGGGAGAAGCAGACTTCCCACTGAGCAGGGAGCCCAACATGAGGCTTGATCCTGAGACCCCAGGACCATAACCTGGCCCAAAGGCAGACACCTAATTGATTGAGCCACCCAGGTACCTCAAGTATGACTGTGTTCTAATAAAACTTCATTTACAAACAGAAGGGGCAGGCCAGATTTAGCCTGTAGTCAGAGTTTGCTGGCCTCTGGATGAAAAGATCATTAAGTGTCTTAGGAGGATGCTGTGAACTAACAAGCCCACCTTAGCTTAAAGCTGTTCCAACAAGAATGGAAAGAAAAGGACAAATACAAGAACCAGAACTGATGAGCCCCAGGACTAATAGGAACTGGGGCAGGGGGGTGGGGGGAGTGGTGCAGGCAAGGCACTGTCTTGGCTTTCAGCCACACAGACCAAAGCATGCTGGTGTGGGAACGGGCAACATTGGGAAAGCAGTACTTTCCCACTGGTGCTGTATTCATATTTTCCCTAAGGAAACTCCTTATTAGGTTAAAACTCAAAACCAAACAGTCGTTAATATATACAACCAGGCACCAGCATCGGCATGTTCACATCTGTGTTCTGTCTGCTGCAGACTCGGGCTTGGCCTGGTCCCAAGGACCCTTTGTACATCAACGGCTGTTAGAAGAATCTTTGATGAGTTTGAGTTCCCTTCCACAGTGATGGGGTTAGGTCCTGAAGTCACTACTAACACAACAAAAGAGGTAAGATGTGCAGTCAGCCTCTGTATAGAATCAATTATGAGTCAATGTCCAGCAAGTTCCAGTAGGGCACTGTTGGGTTCCTGGTATCGCCTGCTTGGGCTGCTGAAGTCTGAGCCGTGCTCCTCACCTGCTAGCCTGCTGCTTCCCAGACTTCTCCTTTCTTCGATGAAGGCAAAATCACTAACTCTCTTCCCACTCCAGACAGTTAGATGACATGATTCCTTTTAGTCCAATTGACCATACAACTATATGTTAATAACTTCCCCATCTGTATTTTCAGCCTCGATCTCTCTTCTGAGCTCCAGAGTCCCATATCCAATAGCCAATGTTTCATACCCATTCCTTCAAACTTAGTGCTTGCTTAATCATCATCTTGGCCAGCCATCCTCCCCTAGCATCACATATGTTCTTTCTATTCTTCATCTCAGCAAATGACATTACTCAAGTCAGAAATTGAAGTTATCCTAGACACATCATTTTTTCAAAAGACCAATTCCTGTTGGTTCTGCTTGTCACTTTCCACATCTTTTGCTTTCCAAATACAACCTTTATTACTACCTTAATATTCCCTTCTTTAGGGGCGCGTGGGTGGCTCAGTTGGTTAAGTGACTGCCTTCAGCTCAGGTTGTGATCCTGGAGTCCCAGGATCAAGCCCCACATCGGGCCCCCTGCTCAGCAGGAAGCCTGCTTCTCCCTCTTTCACTCCCCCTGCTTGTGTTCCCTCTCTGGCTGTGTTTCTCTCTGTCAAATAAATAAAAAATCTTAAAAACAATTCTCTTCTTTTTCTCCTCACCTGCACGTGTAGAATATTCTACATTCAGCAGTCTATAGCACTTACCTGTTACACCCAATTTCCATGTGGATTACTTCAAGGTTGTCCTCACTAGTCTCCCTGCTTCTGAGTCTTGGCTCTGAGCAAGTCCCTCTGCATGGCTGCCAGAGTGCTACTCTAAAATGGAAGAGTATCTCCATCCCTTGCTTCAAATCCCAGAATGCCTCCCAGAATTGCCCTACAATGGCAAACAGTAAGTTTTCTCTCACTGCTTCATCAGACAAAAAAAGTACTGGGGCACTTCGGTGGCTCAGTCAGTTAAGCATCTGAATCGTGATTTCAACTCTGGTAATGATCTCAGGGTCATGGGTCTCGCTCAGCACGGAGTCTGCTTGAGAGTCTCTCTCCCTCTCCCTCTGCCCTCCCTTCTGCTCAAGCTCTCTAGATAGATAGATAGAATCTTTATTGCTCTTTGAAAATATAGTCTAAATATCGATGAAACTAGAGTAACCATCTGCCCAGTTTTCTTTCCTTCAGAAAATTCACATACTTTCACCATAAATGGAGCTGGTGGGTATGACAGTCATGTAGCCAGGCTCATCCCTACCACAAGGATTTGAGTGTGACACAGGCTGGGCTAATCATTCTACCTTATCTCTGTGCAATAGCAATTGGGCCAAGGGCTGGCTAAATGAACCAAGCAGAACCAATAAGAAATATTTCTAGGAATAGACAAATGAATACTGGGAGACAAAAGCTCCCTTTCCAGTAAAGGTAGGCTAGGACAAGGCACACTTGGGTGGCAATTTTCCCAAGCCACGTGGAAGAAATGCATTCATGTTGGAGAAGGTCAAATATGCAGAGAGAAGCAGAGCTGAAAGACAGAGAAAGAAGGATCCTAATGACTCTAATGGGTCCCAGGTCTAGTTACACATGAAGCCAGAACCACCCCTGGCCTTCCTAAATTATATATACTAATCCACCTCCCTTTTGCTTAAACTAGTTTGAGGGGTGCTTCTGTCACTTGTGACTCAAAGAGTAGTGACAAGTACAGATGCCTTTTCTGCTCCCTCCTCATTACTCCTGCTTTCTCTGCTCCCTTTACAGGCTGTGGGTCTTTCTGCATAAGCACTTTGAGCATGTTAGCACTTAATTAAATGTTTAACTGTTTACATATAGTCTCCTTTTACCAAACTACATGCTCTTCGAGGACAAAAACCTTGGCTGATGCAGGGGCATCTGGGTGGCTCAGTCAGTTGAGCATCTGACTCATGATTTCAGCTCAGGTCATTATCTCATGAGTCATGAAACAGAAGGGAGTCTGCTTGAGATTCTTTCCCTCTGCTCCACCCCCCCATCTCCTTCTCTCAGATAAATAAGTAAATCTTAAAAAAAAAAAATCTTGGCTGATGCATCTCCAAAGCCTAGAGCACTACATGATGAAGACATGTAATAGACAAGTGTATCTGAGATACTTTCTCCCCTCTGATCATTTTCTATTTGTGCAAATCCCTCACTCAAATGCATTATGAATTTGCACTCATGGTTTCAATGGCAGTAAAATATATCACAGAAAACACATTAGTGATCACTCAACAGAACCAGAAGTGTCTTTCTGTTGGAGACATTAGTCCATATGGAACAGGCCATTATTGCCATGCATAAAAGAACAGAGTTGAAAAAGCTAATTCTGGGAAGGAATCATGGAAAGCTCATTCTGGGGAAAAAAGCTGGGGTCAGGGGAAATTCCAGGGAAAGCATAATGAGCTGACGGTAGCGAACCATTCAGAGGGAATGTGCCTCAAGAGACATCTGGAATGAAGTGATCTCAATTCATTAGGAAGTTTTCCAGATCCCTCTACTATCTGGGAGGCCTAACAAGTCACTTTCATAGTCTTTCTGTAAATTATATATCCTCCTGGCAAGTATTTTCTGGAAGTACTGCTTGCTCTTAGCATAGGAAGGAGCACCCGTGGGATGGAGCATGCTCTGGGCAAAGGTGATTAGTAGGTATAATGGGGAATCACTAGGAAGCCAATGTTCACCCTTGTGCATCTAGAGGCAGACTCCCTCTTCTCTTGTTAGCCTGGGCTGCAGCCCAGGCGAGGCGGTGGCTGGAGAGCTATCCCAGATGAGTCTGGGATAGAAACAGTGAGGGGAAGAGGCTGAGCAGGGAAGGGCAGTAAGGAGCAGAGATAAGGAGTTCCCTTTCCTCTGCTGAGGCCCACGTGGACTTGAGCAGATACTTTAGAGCCCCAGCATGCATCTGTGGGAAGGAACCAGAAGACCTACTTATTCAGAGCACTACTGCCTTCAAGAGTTGCCAGAATTTAGATGAGGGGGGGAGAAAATATGTTAAAATTTACATGTTGCAGTCTTTCCTCCAGCTACTGCTAGATAAAGAGAAAGTTGCTTTGATGGCCTCCCAATGTGAGCCAAAGGGAATTGTGTGTCCCCTTCCTGAGCTCAGACAGGCTTGTCAGTGACTCTGGACCATCTGGTTCATAGGCTTTGCAGTACAGAATCAGAGAAAGAGGCAGAGTGCTAAAGTGCAGACCCAGACTGTTTTAAATACTTTGCACTTGGAAAGGGAACAAGGCATATAGCTGATGGCAGGGGGTGTGGGGGGTGGGAATCAAACAGAGAAAAGGAAGGAAGGAATGAAGAAAAAAGAACTGAGATGGCTTGGGGATGGCTTGAGGTTCACCCATTTAAAAAGAAAAGGAGTTGAGATATTAAGACCAGAAGATCAGGAGGAGAGAATCTTGCGATATTTTTATTGCGGCTTATCAAATGAATCCCCTTTGATACACTCCCAACGATTCCGATAAGAACACTGGACTTTTCCTCAGACTGTGCTTCTTTGAATGTGTCTTTTAGCTGAAATGGAATCACCAGGATGCCAGCTTTTATATAAGTTATGCTAAGTAGTAAGGTAATTGTGAGAATTAAATTATGGAAAATCAGCTTGCAAATGGGGGCCCTGTGAGCTTTTTCTATTAAGGAATCAGGATGTTATCTCAGTCGTGGTTGAATTATAATTACCTTTTTAATGCTGCCTTAGAACCAGTGTTATTTATATATCTAAGGAAAGAGAAGCAGGATGGACGGTTGGTCTGAAAACTGAGAACCTGAGTGATCAAGCATAAAACAGCCAAGGAGGTGCCTGCTCAGCTCTGTCCAACTGCCTGGCTGGCCAACTTGAAGGCTGAGTTTGCTCAATGGACGTACCCCTATCAGAGATTAGTTATCTGATCTCAGTGCCACCAGATATCAAAACTCTCTCTCCTGGCTCTAACTTGAAGGTCACCAATCATGATTTTGATTATACCCAGGCTTCCCCAAGTAGTTAGCTAAATGGAGAGACAATACTTGTTAAACACTCGGCAATGTCCATCTGCCATCAAATGAATAACATGGTGCTTGGGCTTAGGTTGATGAGTGTATTGAAAGCCAAGTTGTTATGTCATATTCTGATCCCACAAAATTAAGGAGCAGAATCTGGAGTCAGCTCAAAAGCCTTGGTCAAAAGGACAAGTAAACTACATTTCCTACAATCACACTGCAGCTGCGCAACCTTCTACAGACAGCACCACCATGTGAAGTAGAGAATTCTACAACTCTATTCATTCCCATTGCTTAGTTTGGATCAGCATTCTCATTTAGGTAGTTATTTTTTATGCAACCAATTCCTTGGCCTTGAACTTGCCATCTATTGGTAACAGAGGGAACCACTCACTTTGTTTTTCTTTTAACAGAAATTATAAAGTCAAGAGGAAGAATTTTAAATAGTAAAGAAGCTACTGATTAGTTCAAACTTCCCTGAGGGTTTTTGAAAGGATATTCTAACACCTCAAATGTTAACAAACATTATTCAGAGTTTAGATGCAAAACTGAACAGTTAATATAGCTAGCCTATTAGTGATAGGTTCCATGCACAACACAGGGAAGTTTTAGTTTAAAGTCTTTTGTAGATACTTTATAGGCCATATGGATTATATCTTAAGTCTATTTTTAAGATCTGCCTTTAGTGTTACCCTTTAAATAATTATTTAACCATATAGCTATATTTTTGCTTTAATGGTTATAACATCCAGTTTTTTACTAGGTATGCTTCCCGTTAGCACCCTTTTCTGGAAGCCAAAAAGGAGAGTGGTCTGACACTGCTCTCATGAGAAAGTAAGATCTGTTTTATGGTATCATATAGATAAGTTTACTGTGAGGAAAAAAATCATGCACTTTCTACACAGATGGAATGGTAGAGAACTCTGAGAAAGCCCCAAATGGCAGAAATAACATAACTAAATTCACCCATAGAATGTAATCTCCATACCATCCCTCCTCCTACCATGAAGACACATGAGCACCAAACTCGAAGTCAGGAGACCCAGCTTTGGGTACAGGTTCGACCCTTAACCCCTGGGTGACTGGGATGAGTCTGTTGTTTCTGGGCTTTTAATTCTTCACAAGGGAACTGAGCAGGTTGCAACAGCTTCACTGGAAGCTTCCTCTAGCTCTAGGAATCCACCATGCTAGGGAGAACAATGGCTTCACATTCTGGATGGTCACATGCCCTTCCTCACCTATAGTCACACTAGGAAATGTTTACATAGTGCTTACTATGTGCCTGGCACTGTTCAGACTGGTAAATATTCACACTTTTCACCTTCACAATGACCCAGTGGGTTAGGGATGATAATTATCCACATTTTACAGAGGAGAAAACTGAGGTACAGGGAGATATAGAGATGAGGTCAGATGACTAGTGTCAAACAGAATTTGAACCCCGTATGAAATATGAAAATAGAAATGCCTTAAGGCTATGTGAAATACAATTTAAGAAATAGAACCAAACGCATCTCCTTACAGAGTGTGGAACTCAATAGGTAAAGATGCTTCCTTTGCATTTGATATGAAGTTTGGGGCTTAGGATTTTGCCCAGGCAACTGCAATCTACTCATGAAACCAAAATTCAGATATGTACTGGTTGAATCTAAGAATAAGTACGTTGTTGGTGGTAAAAATATCAACAACAGGAACAATAATAATAATGATAATTAAGATTATTAAGTTGTTGACTACTTGCTATGTGCCAGGATCCTTCTAGTTCTTCATTTAATCCTCAGAACACTTTTTTTTTTAGTTGTTACTAAAAAATTTTTTTCCCAGTGTTCCAAGATTCATTCCCCATTCCCCACACCCAGTGCTCCACGCTTTAGGTGTCCCCAGAACCCACCACCAGGCTCTCCCATCCCTCCACTCCCCTCCCTCCAAGTCCCTCAGTTTGTTTCTGTGTCCAAAGTCTCTGTTGTTTCATTTCCCTCCCTAGATTACCCTAGTTCCCATTTACTTTCCTTCTCCCACTGTCCTCCAGGTTACCCCTCATGCACCGCAAGTAAGTGAAACCATGCGATACTTGACTTTCTCTTCTTGGCTTATTTCATTCAGCATAATCTCTTCCAATCCAGTCCATGTTGCTACAAAAGTTGGATATTCATCCTTTCTGATGGAGGCATAGTATTCCATTGTATATATGTACTACATCTTTATCCATTCATCTGTTGATGGGCACCTTGGCTCTTTCCACAGTTTGGTGATTGTGGCCATTGCTGCGATGAACATTGGTGTACATATGGCCCTTCTTTTCACTACATCTGTATCTTTGGGGTAAATGCCCACTAGTGCAATTGCAGGGTCATAGGGTAGCTCTATCTTTAATTTTTTAAGGAATCTCCACACTGTTTTCCAAAGTGGCTGCACCAGTTTACATTCCCACCAACAGTGTAAGAGGGTTCCCCTTTCTCCGCAGCCTCTCCAACACTTGTTGTTTTCTGTCTTGTTAATTTTGGCCATTCTGACTGGTGGAAGGTGGTATCTCAGTGTGGTTTTGATTTGAATTTCCCTGATAGCTAGTGACGCTGAACATTTTTTCATGTGTCTGTTAGCCATTTGTATATCTTCTACGGAGAAATGCCTCTTCATGTCTCTTGCCCATTTTTTGATGTGTTCATCTTCTTTTTGGGTGTTGAGTTTCAGTAGTTCTTTATAGATCTTGGATACCAGCCCCTTGTCTGTAGAGAACACTTTTTTTTAAAAAAAAAAGATTTTATTTCTTTATTTGAGAGACAGAGAACGAGAGAGAGAGAGAGAGAGAGAGAGAGAGAATATAAGCCGGTGTGGAGCGACAAAGGGAAAGGAAGAGGGACACCCCTCATTGAGCAGGAACCCCCCCGTT
>PITA01019117.1:0-38463 GCA_004023965.1 Spilogale gracilis | reverse complement strand
ATATTTTTTCCTGCTTTGTCAAAGATGATTTGACCATAGATTTGTGGGTCCATATGTGGGCTCTCCACTCTGTTCCATTGGTCTGTTTCTCTGTTTTTATGCCAGTACCATGCTGTCTTGGTAATCACGGCTTTGTAATAAAGCCTGAAGTCAGGTAATGAGATGCCCCCAGCTTTGCTTTTCTTCTTCAGCAATTCCAAAACTCATTTTATGAGGCCAGCATTACCTTGATCCCAAAACCAAACAAAAACCCATCAAATAGAATTACAGACCAATATTCCTGATGAACATGGATGCAAAAGTCCTCACCAAAATACTATCCAGAAGGATCTAACAGTACATTATTGTGGTTATTCACCACAACCAAGTGGGATTTAGTTCTGGGCTCCAAGGTTGGTTCAACATTCACAAATCAATCAGTGTGATACAATACATTAATAAAAGAAAGAGCAAGAACCATATGATGACAGTACCATATATATACTCATACATTCTGTGTATATTATATGTATTACATATAGTATCAAGGATCAACAGATGCTGAAAAAGCATTTGACAAAGTACAGCATCCTTTCTTGATCAAAACTCTTCACAGTGTAAGGGAGGGGTACATACCTCAATATCATAAAAGCCATCTATGAAAAACCCACAATGAATACCATTCTCAATGGTGAAAAACTGAGAGCTTTTCCCCTAAGTTCAGGAACATGGCAGGGCTGTCCACTATCACCATTGCTATTCAACATAGTACCAGAAATCCTAGCCTCAGCAATCAGACAACAAAAAGAAATAAAAGGCATCCACATCAGCAAAGAAGGAGTCAAACTCTCACTCTTTGCAGTCGATATGATACCTCATGTGGAAAACCCAAAAGCCCCACTCCAAAACTGTTAGAACTCATATAGGAATTCAGTAAAGTGTCAGGATATAAAATCAATGCACAGAAATCAGTTGCATTTCTATACACCAACATCAAGACAGAAGAAAGAGAAATTAAGGAATTGATCCCATTTACAATTGCACCCAAAACCATGATACCTAGGGATAAACCTAACCAAAGAAGCAAATAATCTGTACTTAGAAAACTACAAAATACTCATGCAAGAAATTGAGGAAGACACAAAGAAATGGAAAAACATTCCACGCTCATGGATTGGAAGAACAAATATTGTGAAAATGTCTATGTGACCTACAGCAATCTACACTTTTAATGCAATCCCTATCAAAATATCGTCAATGTTTTTCAAAGAAATGGAACGAATAATCCTAAAATTTATATGGAACCAGAATAGTGCCAGAGGAATGTTGAAAAGGAAAACCAAAGTTGGTAGCATCACAATTCCAGACTTCAAGCTCTATTACAAATCTCTAATCATCAAGACTGTATGGTGCTGGCACAAAAAAAGACACATAGATCAATGGAACAGAATAGAGAGCCCAGAAATGGAACCTCAACTCTATGGTCAACTCATTTTCAGCAAAGCAGAAAATAATGTCCAATGGAAAAAAGATAGTCTTTTCAACAAATGGTTTTGGGAAAATTGGGCAGCCACAGGCATAAGAATGAAACTGGACCATTTCCTTACACCACACACAAAAATAGACTCAAATTGGATGAAAGACCTTAATGTGAGATGCGAATCTATCAAAATCCTTGAGGAGAAAACAGGCAGCAACCTCTTCGACATCAGGCACAGCAATTTCTTCATAGAAACATGGCTAAAGGCAAGGGAAGCAAGAAAGAAAATAAACTATTGGGACTTCATCAAGATAAAAATCTTTTGCAAAGCAAAAGAAACAGTCAACAAAACCAAAAGACAACTGACAGAATAGGAGAAGATATTTGCAAAAGACCTATCAGATAAAGGGCTAGTATCCAAAATCTATAAAGAACTTATCAAATTCAACACCCAAAGAACAAATAATCCTCAAGAAATGGGCAGAAGACATGAACAGACATTTCTCCAAAGAGGACATCCAACTGGCCAACAGACATATGGAAAAGTGCTCAACATTCCTCAGTATCAGGGAAATACAAATCAAAACCACAGTGAGATACTACTTTACACCAGTCAGAATGGCTAAAATTAACAAGTCAGGAAACGACAGATGTTGGCAAGGATGTGGGAAAAGGGGAATCCTCCTCCACTGTTGGTGGGAATGCAAGCTGGTGCAGCCACTCTGGAAAACAGTATGAAGATTCCTCAAAAAGTTGACAGTAGATTACCCTACAACCAAACAATCGCAGTACTGGGTATTTACCCTAAAGACACAAATGTAGTAATCTGAAAAGGCACATGCACCTAAATATTTATAGCAGCAATGTCCACAATAGCCAAACTATGGAAAGAACCTAGATGCCCATCAACAGATGAATGGATAAAGAAGATGTGGGAGATAGATAGATAGATATAGAGATATATATATATGTGGGATATATATATATATATATCTTTATCCATTCATTTGCAACGATGTGGATGGAACTGGAGGGTATTATGCTGAGCGAAATATGTCAATCAGAGAAAGATGATTATCATATGATCTCTCTGATATGAGGAACTTGAGAGGCAGGGCGAGGGGTCATGGGGATAGGGAGGGAAAAAAATGAAACGAGATGGGATGGGGGAGGGAGACAAATCATAAGAGACTCTTAATCTCAGGAAATAAACCGAAGGTTGCTTGGGCATGGGGGAAAGGGATAAGGTGGCTGGATTATAGAAAAATAAAAATTAATAAAAAAATAAATAAAACACAAAAAAACTGATACAAGAAGTAATAAAAGGTATGAATAGGCTTATATCTATTCAAAAAATGGAATTGTAATTAAAAACCTTTATATAAATATTCAGGTTTAGATGGCTTCTCTGACAAATTCTATCAAATATTTAAGGAAGAAATAATATTAAACCTACCCAAATACTTTCAGAAAATAGAAAAGGAGGAATATTTCCATCTCATTTTATGAGGCCAACATTACCCTGGTACAAAAAACATAAAAAATAAAATGATGGCTAATACTCTTCATGAACATAAAGATAAAATTTCTTAACAACATATGACAAAACAAATATTTTAAAAGAATAACACATCATGCACACCTGGGTGGTTCAGTTGGTTAAGCAACTGCCTTCAGCTCAGGTCATGATCCTGGGATCCAGTCCCACATTGGGCTCCCTTCTCAGTGGAGAGTCTGCTTCTCTCTCTGACCTCTCCCCTCTCATGTTCTCTCTCTCTCTTTCAAATAAATAAATAAAATGTATTTTTAAAAAAATAATAGCACATCATATCCATCACATTTAAGTGGGACTTAGCTCAGGAATTCAAGATTAGTTTGATATTTGAAAATCAATCAATATTAATTCACCATTTATAAAAGAAATAAATCACATGAGCATCTCCATTGATGCAGACAAAGCATTTGACAAAGTTTAACACTCCTTCATGGTGAAAACTCACAGCAAAGAGGTAAATTCTTGGCGTGCCTGGGTGGCTCAGTCATTAAGCATCAGCCTCTGGCTCAAGTCTTGATCCCAGAGTCCCGGGATCAAGCCCCGCATGGGGCTCCCTGCTCAGTGGGAAGACTGCTTCTCCCTCTCTCATTACCCCTGATTGTGTTCCCTCTCCAGCTGTGTTTCTCTCTGTCAAATAAATTAATTAATAAAAATCTTAAAAGAAAAAAGAGGTAAATTCTTCAATCTGACAAAGAGCATCTATGAAAACTTAGAATTAACATCATCCTTAATGGTGAAAGACTGTTTTCTTAATAAGATCGAGAACAGAGCAAGGATAGTCTCTCCCATCACACTTATTCAACATTAAACTGGAAGCCATAACCAGTGCAATAGGGCAAAGAAAAGAAGTAAGTCATACAGATTAAAAATAAAGAAGAAAAACTATTAACTTGCAGGCATGATTGTCTACATAGAAAGTCCTAAGGAAAATATGAAAAAACTACTAGAATTACTAGAACTAATAAATACATTTAACAAACTTTCAAGGGTTAATATTGAAAAATTAATAGTATTACTAAGAATTATCTGAAAAAGATGGTTTTTTCCCATTTACAATAGTTTTAAAAACAATAAAACACTTAGAATTAAATTTAACCAAGAAAGTGAAAAATCTATACACCAAAAACTGTAAGACATTGGTGAAAGAAACTGAAGAAGACACAAATAAGTGAAAAAATATGTCATGCTCATGAATTGAAAGAGTTAATATTAAAATGTCCATATTATCCAAGGCTGTCTATAAATTCAATGCCATCTCTATCAAAATTCCAATGCCATTTTTCACAGAGAGAGGAAAAAAATCCTAAAATTCATATGGAGCCACAACAGGCCCAAAATAGCCAAAGCAATCTAAAGCTGGAGGCATCACACTTCTTGACTTCAAACTACATTGCAAAGCTTTAGTAATCAAAACAGTATGATAACTAGCATAAAAACAGACACAGAGATCAATGGAACAGAACAGAGAACCTGGAAATAGATCATAAATAATCACATATATGGTCTAATATTTGACAAAGGAGTGATAGATGAATGGATATATATGGATATACATATGTAGTGTATTTGTGTGTATCCATACACACACAGGAATATTATTCAGCCATCAAAAGGAAGGAAATCCTGCCATTTATAACAATATCGATGGACCTGAGGGCATTCTGATAAGTGAAAAAAGTCACAGAGAAAGACAAATCCTGTACAATCTCACTTATATGTGGAATCTGAACACAATGAACTCATAGAAACAGAGTAGAATGATGCTTGCCAGGAGCTGGAGGGGCAAGGGTGAGGGGATGGGAAGTTGTTTGTCAAATAGTACCAGCTTTTAGTTATAAGGTGAATTGCTTCCAGGTGTCTAATATACAATATGCTGACTATAGTTAACAATACTGTATTGATTTTTTTTTTGACAAAGAGAAACAGCCAGAGAGGGAACACAAGCAGGGGGAGTGAGAGAAGGAGAAGTAGGCTTCCCGCCGAGCAGGAAGCCCGATGTGGGACTCGATCCCGGATCTCCGGGATCATGACCTGAGCCAAAGGCAGTCGCCCAACCAACTGAGCCACCCAGGTGCCCCAACAATACTGTATTGTATATAGTGTAAGTTGTTATGAGAGTAGAGCTTTAATGTTCTCACCATAGCAACAACAGAAAAATGGTAAGTATGTGAGGTAAAGGACATGTTAACTAATCTTATTATGTAAAATATTTTAGAATTATATCAAATCATTACATTGTACACAATGTTATATGTCAATTAGATCTCAATAAAACTAGGGGAAAATAATACTTCTACATACCAGCAATAAACAATGGGAAAATTATTTTTTAAACTTTACAATCTACAATACAAAAGCATTAAATACTTGTGGATAAAGACATGATACTGAAAACTACAAGACATAGCAGAAAGAAATAAAAAGAAGACTTAATAAATGGAGAGATACCGCTATTTGTGAATAGGAAGACTCAATAGTGATAAAATGTCAACTGTTCCAAAGTAACCTATAGACTTAACACAGGCACTTTTTTTGTAGGGATTAATAAGCTGATTCTAAAAATTCTAAAACTTACAAGGAAACTCAAAGAACCTAGAACAGTACAATTTGGGAAAAAAGAAAAAGTTTGAGAATTTACACTACCTAAGTTTAAATCTTACTAAATAACTACAGTAATCAAATAATTTGACATAGTTTAATGGAACAGATTAGGGAGCCTAGAAATAAATTCATGTATAAAGATGAACAAAACCAACAAGGTAATATGATGCCAAAAGGACAGTGTTTTCAAACAAATGGTGCTGGAACACCAGATATTCATATGGTCCTACCTCATACCATAGACAAATGTTAATTCATATACCTAAATGTAAACACTAAAAATATAAAACTTCTAAGACTAAATATATGCTATCCTGGAGTAAGCAAAGATCTCATACACAGGACACAATAAGCAATAACCATAAAAGAAAAAAATTAGTAAATGGAACTTTATCAAAATTAAACCTATCCTTTTTTCTGAAGACATTGTTAGGAAAATAAAGCAAGCCAGAGACTGGAACAAAATATTTGCAATATGTATGGCTGAGGAAAAAACAATCCATATCCAGAATATATAAAGAACTCTTGCAATTCAATAATATAAATATAAACAACCTATTTTTTAATAGGGGAAATAATTGAACACTTTAGGAAAAGAAGGTATGTAAAAGTTTGTAAGCATATGAAAGGATTCTCCACAAATTATTCATCATGAAAAGGTAAATCAAACTTATATGAGACATCACAATACACCCATTAAATTGGTTAAAATTAAAGGCTGACAACACTAAGCATAGAAAAGCACATGAAACAACTGGAACGCATGTATATTTCATGGGCATTTAAAATGGTATGGTCATTTTGGAAAACAATTTGGCAGTTTCTCATGTAGTTAGACATAGACTGAGCATATAACCCACCAATTCTACTCCTATAGACTTATCCAAAGGAAATGAAAACATATGTCCACATAAAGTCATATTCGCCCTTTATTCATAGAACCCTTATCCAGAATTGTCCCAAAGTGGAAACAACCCCAATTTCCCTTCAATAGGTGAAGAGAAAGCAAATTCTTGTATATTCATACAGTAGAACTCTAAAAAGGGATGAATTGTTGATATAAGCACCAACACGGATAAATCTCACAAATATTATACTGACAGAAGAGGCCAGATCCAAAAGATTATATATTGTATGATTCCACTTACATGAAATTCTAGAAAAGATAAAACTATAGTGATCAGTGGTCACCACGGTCCAAGATGTAGAGGAATAGAATTGACTGTAAAGGGGTTCAAGGAACTTTCTCAGGTGATGGCAATATTCTGGATCATAATTGTGGTAGAAATTACATGACTATCTTTAAAACCAAGTTTTGTCAACCTTGTGCTACTGATATTTTGGGAAATGTAGTTTTTTGTTGTCGAGGGCTGTTCTGTGCATTTCTGCATATTTAGCAGCTACCCTGGGCTCTTACATTGCTAGATGTCAGTAGCCTCCCCCCACTCCCAAGTTGTGACCAACAACAATGTCTTCAGATATTGCAGCGTATGTCTTGGCGGGTAAAATTTCCTCTGGAAACCACTCATAAATATTCCTAAAATGGTAGATCTAAAATTACCAATTTCTATTGTACATAAGCTATACCTCAATAAAACTGATTTAAAATACATAGGAGGGAGGTTGGGACTACATGCTTCACACCCAGGAGATATAACTTCACTTTTAAGTATTTTATATATCCTTAAAGATAATCATTAGAGAAGCTATGTATTTACTGAAATAGTTTTTCTGCATATTTTAAAAAATATTCTATTATTGTCTAATATTCAACATTGCTACTAAAAAATCATATGCAATCTTAATTCCTGATCCTTTATGAACATTTTCCTCTCTTTGAAAGTTTTTGCCCACTCTTTTCCAACCACTGTGTTAAGTTTTGTGGGCCTTTTCAAAGATTTTTTTTTGGTCAGAGAGAGAGAAAGAGAGGCAGAGAGAGAAGCAGACTCCCTGCTGAGCAAGGAACCTGATGCCTGCCTCAATTTCAGGATCCTGGGATCATGACCTGAGCTGAAGGTAGACGCCCAACCCACTGAGCCACACAGGCATCCCTTGTGGGTCTTTTCAAATTAGAAAATTGTATTCTTCATTTCTAGAAAATTTTAATACAATATTTATTTTAAATATTCCTCCTGTCTATTTTCTGGGTTCTTCCCAACCAGAACTCCAGGAAAATGTTGGACTTATCAACCACAGTCCTTGATTTTCTCATCTTCTCTCAGCTATCCATCCTTTTCTCTTCTTATTACTTTCTAAGAGATTCTCTTAATCTTTCAGGTCTTACTGGAAATTTTATTTCAGCTTCCATATTTTTAATTTCAAATAGTTCTTTCTTGTTTAAAATTGTTCCTTTTCTCCAAGGACATTACTGTAATTTTACTTTTTTCTTCAGACTCATGCAGGTGTGTCTCCTCCAGAAACAAAGTTGGCTTCAGTCTCTCACAATAGAGGTTGTCCTCAAATGTATGGTGGCCCATATTTAACTGGAAATATGAAAGTCATAAGATTGAGTGTCCACTCTGTAATCATGGGCAGGACTTGCTGACTGTAGGCTTCAGGAATGATTAAGCAGTAGAAAGCTGACTTTTCTTTAGGGAAAATACCAATGTCTGAAGGTGTTTTCTCTGGGATATTAAAGTTCCTCCAAGGATGAATTTTCCATCCTTAGGCAAAAGGAACATCTCTGGCTTCCAATATTCTAGGCAGAGGGCAAAGGAAGCAGGCTGGTGGGGGATCTGATCATCACATTTCAAATATTCACTTAATGTTCCTATTTTAAGCTTAATCTCATCTTTGGCTTCCACTGTGTCTGTGTCCCTGAGTCTGAATCCAGATTTTAAAGGAAAGGATTCTTCCTCTGAAACACAATAGTAGGGATAAGATTGCCAACTTCACGGTGAGCAGGGTGGGGATAGGCATCATGGGAGGTGTCGTCAAACTCCAATTACGGATGAATTATTCTATCTGCCCCTTTATCTCTGTCTTCTGTGGAGCAGAAATTGGTGTCAAAGTGGAATAAATTAGATCAAGAGTTGCTGCAATTTTGGAAAAGCTCTCTAAGGCAAGTCATGAGTTGAAAGAAATGTTAAATTTTGTGGGATAAAGGAAAAGCTAGGGATTAATAAAAACCAAGTGGAGCAAAGTAAGAAAGACCAAAGCTATATAGCCCAAAGATGTAGAACAGAGATCCTTAGAAAGCAAACTTGCCTAGAATAAAGTGTGTGAGTCAGAAAAAAGGAAACATTTGACATAGAGAAAATGGCTTAATGAAATTTGTATCAAGAGTCTGTCAGTCTCAACTGCATACAGGTTCTTTCCACTAAAGTAGTCCCATGAACTGGAGAAAACATGCACTTACAGGTACTTTATGAGCCTCTGGGATGAAAGGAGGTGCTTTTATGGACATGTGTCTGTGGGAGAAGGTAACTTTCCTTGGAGCAAATGGATAAAATGGAGAGAGAACTATTGGGGCTCTGCCCTTGCCCCAAACTCTGGTTGATTTGTCCTCAGGAGTAAAATCAGACTTTGCAGAGATTCATGTGGGTGATGAGCTTAAAAAATTTAAGTTGATACTAAAAACCCTCAGTTGCTTGCCCTCATCCCTCTTCTTCCAATCTCCTGGGCCTGAGGAATTACATTTTATTTTTTTTTAAGATTTTATTTATTTATTTGACACACAGAGAGATCACAGGTAGGCAGAGACGCAGGCAGAGAGAGAGGAGGAAACAGGCTCCCTGCTGAGCAGAGAGCTGGATGCGGGCCTCGATCTCAGGACCCTGAGATCATGACCTGAGCTGAAGGCAGAGACTAAACCCACTGAGCCATCCAGGTGCCCAGGAATTACATTTTAAAGAGATCTTCTCCTAATGCTACTTCCTGATGAAAGGCAAAACTGAAGTCCTGACTTCAGGAGTTGTTTTCGGGGTGAGGTGCTCTGCACCCCAAGGTTCATTCACCCCTTCCTCCTGAGCTCACTGGAACTGACACAAGCTGGACTCTGGTTCACTCCTTGAAGAAACACTGAAACCCTCTGAGGAGACCAACTCAGAGTCCAAATCAACAAGATAGTTGAAGAACACTACCTCTTCAAAAGAAAAGAAGTATACAGGACTTAAGATTCCACCAGAATATTAACACACAAAGGCAAGAATTTAAAACTAACCTAATATACATACTATTTTAAAAATAGAAAAAAATTAGCAATGTGGAAGGAAAAAATTCCTGTATCTATAATAGGTACAAAAATACAATATTTGAAATAAAGAACCGTCTAGATGGCATAAGAAACAAACTAGAAATAGCCAGAGAACAAATTAACAATTTGAAACATCAGATTGATTAATTCTCCCAGAAGGAAGAAGAACAACCAAAGAAACAGAAAATGTAAGAGAAAAACGAGGTGAGAAGTAAAAATAACCAGTGACATATGATTCACGAAAGTCCCAGAAAAAAAAAAAAAAGAAAGAAAATGGAGAGGAGAAAGAATTTCAAAAAATAATAGACTACATTTCCCTGAATTAAAAAACAAAACAAAACAAATCAAGAAAACACCCTAGGAACCTCAGATTTAAAGAGCCCTGGATTAGCACACGCGCACACACACACGCACATACACACACACCTCATACTTAGATATGTTAAGAGAATTAAGAATTCCAAAAAGATAATTTTAAGTGTTTCCGGAGGAAAAAAGCAGATTCAGACTGAAATCATATTTTCCAACAGCAACAGTGGATGCAATAACTTAATAGAATTATATTTTTTAAGTATTGAAGGAAAAGGATTTTAAAACTAAAATTTTGTAACCAAATAAACTGCCATCCAAATATATAGGCCATTTTTTGTTTGTTTGTTTGTTGTTTAAAAGATTTTATTTATTTGTTTGACAGAGAGAGAGATCACAAGTAGGCAGAGAGGCAGGCAGAGAAAGAGGGGGAAGCAGGTTCCCTGCTGAGCAGAGAGCCCAACACAGGCCCGATCCCAGGACCCTGAGATCATGACCTGAGCCAAAGACAGAGGCTTTAACCTACGGAGCCACCCAGGTGCCCATATAGGCCAGTTTTTAAAAAACTTCTCAGACACTTGGGGCACCTGGGGGGCTCAGTGGGTTAAGCATCTGCCTTAGGCTCAAGTCATGATTCCAAAGTCCTGGTATCAAGCCGTGCATCAGGCTCCCTGGTCAGTGGGGAGCCTGCTTCTCCTTCTCTCTCCTCCCTTCCCCACCCTAGATCAGGCACACACTCTCTCAATATTTCTCTCTCTCAATTAAATAAATAAAATCTTTTTAAAAATTATTATCAGTCACACAAGCCCTCAGTTGTTTCATCACAAAGACTGCATTAAAAATAGTTTTATATAAAATACTTTAAAAAGAAGAAAGACAAATATAGGAGATGATGCAAGAGATATATAAAGTAGAAAGGAAACAAATAACTTGGAAGGGTTGTATTGTCTAAAAAAAAAAAAAAACTAAAACTAAAGAAAAAAATAAAAATATCTATAACAGGCCAGACTAAAAGTATAGATAATGACTATATGCTATGATAGAGGTCAGCAGAGGTTGGGGAGAGACAAAAGATGAAAGTTTTTGTCTTATTGCGAGGGATATTGACATAAATTTTTTCCAAAAGCAAGAAAATATTTTAATATATATAGAAAACTTGAGACAACATATAAACAGATCCAATTATATCAATAATAAAAATAAATGTATTTGGACAAAACTCACCACTCAAATGACTAATAAATTGAATTTTTAAATATAGATACACACTATGTATAAGGCACACTCACTAAGAATAAGGATATGCAAAAGTTGAAAGCAAAAAAATGGGAAGTGCTATCGTAGGCAAATAACCGAAAGACATGTAGCATAGTAGTATCACTGCAATTAGACTCCACAATGACCGGCATTAGGGACTGACAGGGCTGCCGTAGAATAATAAAAGTTGTGATTCACCAAGAAAACAGCAACTTTAAGTATAAGTGCACATCAAACAGTCTCATATATATTTGGTAAAATTGTATAAATTAGGATGAATTTATCATGGCTTTTCAGTTACTGGCAGATCAAGTTGACCAGAAAATCAAAAAGAATACAGAAAATATGAAACACTCAATTACAAGTTATTACTCATTCAAATAATATCTCATTTAAAGTTCTTCCAAATAACAAGGAGTCTGTATCTTTCTCAAGCACACATGGAATATGTATGTAGAAATGTAATCATATACTGGGCCATTTAAAAAGTCTCATTTGTTGCGCCTGGGTGGTTCAGTTGGTTAAGTGACTGCCTTTGGCTCAGGTCATGATCCCGGACACCTGGGATCGAACCCCACATCCTGCTCCCTGTTCAGCGGGAAGCCTGCTTCTCCATCTCTCACTCCCCCTGCTTGTGTTCCCTCTCTAGCTATGCTTCTCGCTGTCAAATAAATAAAAATCTTTAAAAAAAAATAAGTCTCAATAAATTTCAAAAATAGGTATGGAGTAGACTGGGAACTCTGATCACAATAAAATTAAGTTAGAAGTTAAAAATATAAATTAAAAATGCTCACATATTTAGCAGTATTGTTCAATAATTCATGGATAAAAGGGTTGGAAATATCAAAGTGAAAGCTTTTTAAGTATACGAAACTGAATGACAATAAAAACACTATATATCGAAACTTCTGGATTGCAGCCAATATGTACTTTGAAGCAAAATTATAGCTAAATACTTTTTTCAAATGGAAGAAAATCTCAAAATTAGTGAGCTAAGTATTATTCTTATGAAGTTTGGGGTGGGGGGAAAACACAACAAAATCCAACTCAAATTAGGAAAAAAAAGTCAGAAAATAAAAATAAAAGCAAAAATCAACAAAATAAAAACAAAAATACAGTTAAAGAGGAGCTAAAAGGCTAAGAGTTGTCTCTTCACTAAAATGAACAATATAGATAAATTTCTTGAGATTTATCAAGATAAGATAAAAGTTACAATAAGCAATACTAAGAATGTAAGGGAGAAACACATAAAGTAAACATGATAAATAATAAGACATCTGAGGAAAATGACATGCCAACAATTTTGAAAACTTAGACAAGTTCCTACAAAAATATAACTTACTAAAATTGATTCAAGAAAAAACTTTTGAACATTGGTATAATTATTAAAGAAATTGGTACACCGGCTAGAATTATTCCATACACATATGCACACACACAAAGTACCTGGCCCAGAGGGATTTACAGGTGAGGTTAAACTTTCAAGGAACAAATGATGTCAAGTTGCTACAAGTTATTCCAGACCATAGAAAAAGAGAGATTACTCCCAGGCCCTTTTACAAGGGTTGGCACTGGAGGAGAATGGGCAGTGAACAGAAGGAAGAGAAATCCCTGTCCTCACGGAACGGACATTCTAGGGTAGGTGTGGGAGCCCAATATGTAGTATTTAGATATAGAAACAAAGAAAGCCTGAGTGACAAACAAATGGGAAAGGGCTGACACCATTTTACACAGAGGGTCAAGCCAGGTCTCTCCCCTGAGGAAGAGCTGAAACAGTCTGAGGGCACAGGTGTGATTATTGCCTTCAAGGAATGAATGGAAGGCAGTGTGGCTAGGACTAGGTGGCCAACGGGGAGGATAGCACAAAATGAAGGGCCAGGCCTAGACTTTGACTTGGTAAATGGTGAGAGAGAGAGAGAGCGAGGCAGAGAGAGAAAGAGATCGAGAACTTCAGCTACAGTCCTCTTAGAAAAGCGGGCCTGCCCTCCGCCACCCCAAAGTCAGCCATGACACAAGCCCCAATGCCAGTTTGAAGGGACACAGAAACAGCACTTCTCAGATAGGCATGATGTGGGAGAAGCACGAAGCCAGTTTGCAGACAGTACCCCGGAAACTGTGCACTTAGCCAGGAGAGGATACATTGTGATAATAGCTTCTTGAATATTGCCTAAAAAAGTAGACTTAGAGCCCCCAGTGAGATTGGCAGAATAGGGATATAGGCTAACTTATAGATGGCAAAAAGTGAAGTTCGGGACACCTGGGTAATTCAGTGGGTTAAGCATCTTCGGCTTAGGTGATGATCCTGTCCTGGGATCAAGTCCCGGCATTCGGCTCCTTGCTCAGTGGGAAGTCTACTTGTTCCTCTGCCTGCCGCTCCCCCTGCTTCCTCTCTCCTTCTCTCTCTCTCTGACAAATAAATAAATAAAATCTTAAAAAGAGAGAGAGAGAGAGAGAGAAATTGAAGTCCACAGAAGTGAAATTCCTGGCCCAAGTCACACAGCTGGTAAGTGACAGAGCTGGGATGAAGTCCAGACATTCAGACCTGTGGTCCAGGGCTGTGCCCACCCTGCCGTGCCTCCTGGCTCCACAGTCTGTGGGAATTACCCCTCAGACCTCACCTTATTTCTACCCGTAAGTCCTTACTCCTTGTTACCTTTTTTTTTTCTTCCTGCAATTTGCTTTCATATGCCCCTTGTCTTAGGGTTACTTTTATGAGCAGCCTGAGTTAACCTCAAAGCTGTAATTTCATTGACAACAGAAACAGCTTTACCCCATACATTCCTTTCAACTCTCCAAACACAGTTGTGTTCAAAATACTGTCTTCAACAAATGGGGAAAAGCAAACTTCACTACCCTCCCTACTGCTTCTGACACAAAATGAGCTGCAGCCACCGCCTACCATGGGATTTGAGGCCGTTTGTGAGACCAGGTGTCTCTCGTTGCTGTGAGCTCAGCCCAGGCGTCCTGCTGTCCTGCCTATGCCTCCCTAGAGCTCTGGGGCCTGCCCTGTCCTGGGAGGAAGGAGCCCCCACCAAGCCGAACATGCGGTGCCGACTTTATAAATAGCGCTTTGGAAGAATGGGCTCTCAGATTAAGCTCCTGCCAACTCCCTTCTGGTAGCCTTATTTTATTTTATAACATGCAGGAACCACCTTCTACTGACCCCACCCCATTAAAAAAAACAAAACCACCCTGTGTGGGGCTCACAGCCCTGCACCCCATGCACCTGCCTTCCTAGGCATGCCTCATAGGTATTCCTCAAGACCCTTCTGGGAAGGCACAGGTGTGACTGAAGCAAAAAACTTCACTAAGAGACCCCTTGCAGGGGTCTGGGTGAGGTGTGTCCCCAGCCCCCTCTCAGTTTGTCCTTTCCCTCCTTCTCCCAGCAGCTGAGTCTCCAACAGGTAGAATCTGATCTCCCTACCCCATACCCAAAACCTGCTCTTAAAAAGGGGAGAGGACATACTTTCTACAGGTAAGAGTAATCCCAACATTATACTGATATTCATATTTGTATACCACTGTGTAACTTACACCTGGAGCCTTCCGGCAACCTCGTGGGAGAAGCCGGGTAATAAGAAGTCTTCCCCCCAAGCTCTGTCTAGGACTCTACAAGTCTTGTGATGGGCAACCGGCAACCCCCCACTTGCTCAAGCTGCCCAACCCATCTGCAGGCAGCTCTCCTGTCAGAAAGTTCTTTATATAAAGCTGAACCCCATCTCCTCCAACCTCAACTGGACCCCCACTGGGTCTCACTGAGACTTGAAAGTTCCCCAGCCCTGCCACGGCAGCCTGCAGACATCAGAGAAGGACCAGAGGCACTCCTGGGTCCCCCTGGATAAAGCCACCGGTTTCAGTCACTCACTCCCCTGTGTCTCAGTTTGGAGCCCTGGACCAGCTTCTCTCTCCTCTCTCACTGCCCATTTGTACACAGTGAGTTCCCCTTCTGATTAGTTATAGCACGAGCTCCCAGCCAGTGGATGTCTCCTGCCCGGCACAGAGCACATGTTTGTCTGTGGTTTACCTGCAGGGGTAAACCCCCGGTAGGAGCAAGAGCCCCATGAGGTGAGGGCTACCCGCCTTCCCATCTGACAGCTAAGAGTGTGGAAGCTCCGAATTGCACCAGGCAATCTGACCGTAGAGCCCAAGTGTCCTGCACCTGGACAGCTGAGTCCCCGGCACCTAGAAAACACCGAGCTCATGAAAAGCCATTGCTGGGGACAGTAAGAGCCCAAAGTAGCAGACGCAGGAGACATACAGGATGAACCCGTGCTCTAAGTTCATAATTGGTTGAGGCCACCAAAAAGAAAAATAAAGGGTGTGCCATTTACAATAGAGGAAGGAATGTTTGGGATTCCAACTGGGTCAGATGGGTTGGGGGAGGAGAGGCACTCCAGAAAGAAAAAACAGAATGAGCAAAAGCACACAGGGTGTGTCTTAGGAACATTGGCTATTTGGGGGGGGGGTGTAGGAGAAGGAAAAACTAGGAGAGTGCGGTGGATGGAGGGTCCTTTGACAAATCCCCATGGCAGTTTTGCTGGGGTGGGCTCCCCTGCATGTCAGAGACATGGGTTCTAGAGCTCTTGGGGGTTGGGAGTGGGGATCTGGAGCTGTTTCCACATTGACTCATGCATCCTTTCTCTCCATTCCCCTGAGGCACGGCTCACAGGGCAGGCTCTGGGGGCCCGGAGAGGTATCTCCCACTCCCGGACAGCCCACTCCCCTTGTCAACCAGGCCCAGCATCCGTGCAGCCCACTGCCCTAGACAGCTTTACTTTGGCCCCAGCTCACACTTCTCATCCATTCCTTCTTGCTTCAGCTCAGATTAATGCCAATAAAAGCCATGAACGGAACAGATCCACACAAGCATTTTCACTATTAAAAGAATGGCTTCCTTATAGGCACATTCCTAATTAAGGGTCAAATACAACCAATAAACAGACTTGAAGCCAGCCATCCCCGGTTGACCCATTGACAAAATAATCCACAGGTAGTTCTGGGGCCTTTAGCCACAAGGCTGTGAACAAGCTTCCAGTTTCTGAATGAACCGTAACAGACACCAAGCAAAACCATTCATCTTAAAAATCATCTCAGAACCTGGGGGGGGGGGGCTTCTTAAGCGCTCAGATTCGAGTGGTCACGTGCTACAGCACAAAATACTGACTATAAAACACCATGTTCTGCTTTATTTGATTTTTGTACTTTTTCAGTGAGGTGTCTGGGCATTTCAGTTTGGCTGAGAGAGTCTTGGGATGCTAGTAATTATGTTGAGTAAACCAATGCCCCAGGAAATGTCTCAAGCCAACTGTGCTATGATTTGAAAAGTCCCTCTCTTGCTTTGAATGTTGGCAAGTGGTAACACTGATTCAGGCCCGCTACAGACCGAGAAGACTAACTGAGTTTCCTTCCTGTCTCCAGGATTCCACTCCAGGACATTCCTGAAGAATGCCACTATCTAACATTTTACCCAGTTGATCCTGGAACATACACTATGATTTCTCAGACCGCACATCCTGATTCCTGATTTGGGATGTCAGAACCAAGAGTTACTGCAAGTAGGGGGTGAGCAAAGAGTACCGTGAATTCAGCCTGCCCTGTGGGAGTCTGCATCTACAGAAGGATGCAGGGATTTCTATAACTGTTAGCAACAATAGCACAAGCAGCAGATAAAGAGTGACAGGGTGTGGGGCAAACAAATTACAAAAGGAGGAAATAATGGCAACTCGGAGAAAGGCTCCGTGGAAAAGACAGCATTTCCCTGCAGCTCAGAGCAGAAGTAGGATTTCCAGGAGTGAGGAGAAAGAGTGTTCTTGCTCACAAGGAAAAATGGAACGTGTGTAGTGTGTGGGAGCAACTGTAAGTCATGCTCCCCTGTGCCCTGGAGAAGGGTCAGACTCCAAGAAGACGGGACTGGAAAAGTGGGCTGGTCTGATTTTGCAAGCTCTAGAATGCCATGACCACAGAGACTGGTTAAGTTTTTCCTTTCCTCCTGTGACTCAGCTAGCCAGCATTCTCCAGCCTCTCTCAAAGTTAAATCCTCCATGTGACTCGGTTCTGGCCAACAGGATGTAACAGAAGTGATGTAATGTACTCCACTTCCAGGCCTGGCCTCAGTCCCACCTCCTGAGGCCGCAGCTGGGCCTCCATCCAGGGGCTTCTGCTCCGTCTGCCGTTTGAACGGCAGCGCCCACGGCAAGCTTGAAGCCACACTGTGGGGATGGCCTGACCCTTCGGTTGCGTGATACAAAGCACAGCACCACCTCCCACACCAAGCCTGCTTCCAAGGGGACTTTTCCTGAGCTGGGAGGAAACTCCTATGGTGTGGGGCCCGTCTCTGAGCTCTGAAGTCAGCATTTCTCCACTAAAATTCCAGGCTTGGGGGTTGCATGCTCCTCCTCAGGGCCCCAAGAGCTGGGCTCCTGGATGGTGAGCCCGGTCACGGCGCAGAAGCCAGTGTGGGCCGTGGCCAGGGGCCTCACCCGGAGACCACGAAAGCGCTGATAAGAGACGAGATGTGAGCTCAGGCAGCCATGTGGGAGGAGGGCAATCAGGGGCTGTTTCTCATCATCTACTCACTTCTTCCTACTCAACTTTTATGCCCCTAGTTACTGAAACAGATTTCTCAGAGGTCACCACTGACCTCCTCATCCTTAATTCAGGATTCTTTCTTCATTAGCAGCGTCAGCCTGTGGCGTGTGACAGCATGAACCACTGCCCCCTTTCTTGGCCTCTCTTCTCGGCCTCCCCAGCTCTTCCCATCTCTGATGCTCTGTCTCTCTCCATCAACTCTCCTGCCTCCACCGGACCCTCACAATAAGTCACCCTGAAGCTTCTGGCATAGAGCCTGCACTTCTCTCTTCTAGATGCATGGAATCCCTGGGGGGTCTCACTCACCATCTGGTCTCTACCTTCCTGCTTAAGACCCCTGGAGCCACCTCATGCACCCGGACTTCTCTTCTGAGCTCCAGATCAAAGTGTTCAGTTTGCCTTGTGAATAGTCCTGCACAGATGTCCGGCAGGCCCCTCAACTGCAACCTGTCTAAAGCAGAATTCATTCTCTTGTCACCACTTCTCACAACTCTCCATCCTCCAAGCAAATCTCTGCCCTCTCCGTCTCTGGTGGTGGGAGACCAGCAGTGAGCAAGCAGTTCAGGGGCAGGCGTGGCACAAAGAGTTGGACCATCTTGCCAAAATCAAGAAGTGACATCCAAGTTCTAAGAGCTCCACCTTGAATCCCAACCCTTTTGGAAAACTGATCTAACACTTACTCCAGTTTCCCAGGCTGTCATCCCATTGTCTTGATTCCCATGAAAGCACCTCTCTCCAAATCACATGACAAGGTCTCCACTCCACTCAAATTTCAAACAGGTGTCCCTTTCTTATCTTCTCCTCACTTACCTCGGGTTTCAAATCCTCCTTAGTCCAGTTGCTTTTTGCTTTTCCAATCTGAAGACGTTTCCTTTTCTGAGTAGAAGCCAAAGATCATTTGAACAATTTTGCTCATTCTCAGGCATCAAAGGGCATCATGGCATTTTGGTCAGGTTGTAAGCCTATCCCTTCCTCGATCTTCCTGCTCAGAAGAAAGCTTTCAACCTTTCTAATTTTCTTTATATTTTCACAAGTTTTAGTTCAATCCACACTCTATCTGAATTAGGCGGGACTCTTTTGGTCACGAGTGGCAGAAATGCAAGCTAAAGAGGGATTTAGTGGTTCATGGGACCAAGCCACAGGCAGAAAGCAAACAGGGATGGTGAGGGCTTTGGGACAGCCACCAGGCCACGTGAGGGCCACCTCAGGGCCTCGGAGCCCACTGAGCTCACCCTCTCTGCTCTGGTCAGTTCCTCTGGCGTGTAGATTTCTTCCAGCCAATCCAGCTTCTCTGTGGGACACATTCTTCTCAACAGCAGCTCTGACTCATCCGTGACAGCTCTTGAACCAGAAAGTAAGGACCTTTCTCTGGGCTCTGGTGTAAAAAAGCCCACGGAAAATTCTGGTTAGCTTGACTCAACCTGATCATACTTCTTGGAACAGTAACTGTGAACAAATTGCTGAAATAATTTACCCATCCTGGGTCACATACCCATTTCTAGCAACAAGGAAATAGACTCTGCTACCTGAAAAGAGGAAGACTAGGTGCTGGGCAGATAAGATTAATAGATATCTGCTTTATTAGTTTCCCTGTCAATATATTTCCTTTAATGCATGTACCTTTTCTGACCTCTAGATCCAATATAGCAAGAATAGTTGTCAGTTACCGGGTAGTCTGTGACGAACGCAGACCAGAGAAATGTGGTCCTTTTTAGAAATGAAGCTTCTCTATGCACTGTGAAGAGGAGACTATGATAGACTTGTAGTCCACGAACTCTGCAGGGGACAATGATCTCCAGTGATCACTTCTGACCATAATTGTCTGCGTTTCTGTGATCCTAATTCCAGGCATACCGTCCTTTGTCACCACCTCACCTCCTTTTCTCCCCTGCTCCCCGCTGACCCTTGCTCTAACTACCAGCTTCTGGGCTGCCATAGTTAAGCCCAAAGTGCCCTTTTCCTGGTGTCCTAAATTCCCAGTGATGCCACCTTATCTAAGAACATCCTTCCCCAAAGCTTACTCTGCAGAAGACTAAAACCTTGTGGAGTTAATATCAGCTAGATGCTCAGAAGGAAAGCAAACTGGCAAGGAATTCACCTCCAGGCATAAAAGACAAGTGCCCTCCAATGGCATCACTAACCCTACTGAATTTCTAATTGGTAGACAATCTCTGTGGCCTGCATCACATTCCCACCAAAATGCATAGGCCGAAGTCCTAACCCCCTCAAAATGTGCTTCAGAACATATGTGACCATATGAGGAGATAGGGTCTTTAAAGAGATAATTAAGTTAAAATGAAGTTATTAAGGTGGGGCCCTAATCTGACATCACTGATGTCCAGGGCACAGATACACAGAGAGGACAGACTGTGTGAAGACACAGGGAGAAGCTGAGATGCAAGACCAGAGAGGCCCCTAGGAGGGCTAAATGTCTGTTTCAACAGCCCCCACCATCTTACCCCCCCCCCATCTGTGGTACTTTGTTATGGCCGCCCTCATGCACTAGTGCCTCTCTCTTCCCACAGGTCTAGAGAAATGGCAAGTCTCCCCCTCTCTTCAAAAAGGCTGCAATTTCCCCTTCCCGAGAATCATTCCTGAAATGGATGGGGGGACCCCATGCATACTTTGAAACACACACGGAAAAACAGGATGTACATACCAGAAATATTTCACCTCCTTCTGGCTCAGCAGAATCTTTGTAATGATCCTTGCCCAAACCGACAAAGTTGTATAAAAGATACACAATCCAGGACTCGAGGATTGGTTTATAAAGTACGATGTGGCTTGCAGGGGCTTTGGGGTGGCCTGGGACAGGACAGGCGCCCCAGAACCAGGGTGTGCACACCCCGGGGGATGTCTGACTATAAAGCACTTGGAGAGCACAAGTCGAGGTTCGCTCTGACCAGAATGTCAAGTAGACTGTATTTAGCTGCCAGACCAAAGGCACTCATGTCTGTCCGTAGGGAAATAGACGCTTCCAACTTAAAGTTTGTAACACTCATAATCGTATGGTGAGATTTTCCCCAGACGGTCCCTGGGAGCCTTCAGCGCAGATGTTTCCTGCACGGTAAAGGCACGGATATGGAATCTTTAAAGTCGCCCAGTGACGAGGCAGCCTGCGTCGGCCGGAGGAGAGCAGGGTCGGCCACCGCCAGCCAGGGGAGGTTGGGGCCCAGCCGCCCTATCTCCGTGGACAGAGCCTGATGTCCATTTAACACAAGGGTTGCTCCTTTTTGCTTTCTAAAGAAAACACTGATAAACAATGGAAAGGACACAAGGGTCCGGCCAAGACAAAACCCTGTCAGAACAATCAAGACCCTAATCCAAGAGGCCCCAGGGGACAAGCTTGGGAAGTTTTAGGCGGTGAGGCTCGATGCTGAGAGGGGCCTTCCAGAGCCCTGCCATGTTACAGCGGGGGACAGATCCTGAGAAGTGGAGTGACTTGGGTTAGCTCACACAGCTACAAAGAGAAAGACTTATTCAAACCCAGACTTGAGCGAATTTTTGCTACCTCACACTTTCAGTTCTCTGCTTACTCTTGTCTTCGGGAATCCCCCTGAGCACACTGCCCACACATGTGTCCCGTGGGTGCCCTCTGACTGCCTCTGCCTGCACCGCAGCAACCTCGGGGGCTTGTCTGCCCATACCCATCTCCTGCCGGAATCTTCCTTCCTTCCCTAACCTCACCTATACTGAGTCACTCTCTCTCAGGTTTGCTCCCTCTCAGTCACACTCTGTCCCTGGACACTGTCACAGCCTCCTAGCTCCCTGTGTTCTGGGCCGCACTGGCTCTCCGTTATGCACGGATGCCTTCCAGAACCTTCTCTCTGCTATAGTACCTCCACAGCTAGCATGTTACCGTTTACAAGTGAGGCAATGGAGCATGATCTCACAAGGCAGGACTTTGGGATCAGAAGATCTGGTTCGCATCCTGGCTCTGTCAATCACTGGCTGTAGGATCTTGGGCAAACCTCTTTATGTTGTGAAACCTCCAGTATTACATAAAGGACATCATAATTATCCTTACTGTTAATGTATAGCCTACTTGGAATCAAACCCTTGGATTCCTTTTCTGACTCTGTCTCTTATTAGCTCTATAACTTCAGTCAGGTTCCTGAACCATCTTGACCAGTTTTCTTTCTGTACAGTAGGGATGGCAATGATAAAACCTACCTCGTGATTATTCAGTGCAAGGACGTAAAACAGTGTCTGGCATATAAGAAACACCTTAGAAAAGTTTGATATCACCATTTGCAAACTATGAAGTGCAATGCAAGAGTTAGTTATATAATTTTAAAATATCAAATGCTCTCCAGCATTGCCATATGGTAAGGGACAGGTCTCTTTCGGTTGAAGAGAAACCTAACTCCATGCATCTATGATAAAAGGAGGGCATCTGGGGATTCATGCCATGACAAAGTCCAGAGGTAGCTATGGTGTTGGGCGTGGTAAAAATCTTGCCCAGAATGAGAGGAGGTGGAGGGTGGCTGCAGAAAGAGATAGGTCCAGTTCTGTGTTAAAGTTATCAGACAGAGTCTTGGCCCCTGCCTAAGTTGACATTCAAAGGGTTCAATTCAGAACAAGAATATGAGATAGTGGCCCATAAATGCTGTCTTGATCACATGCAAAGGACATGCGCCATCTGCACTCAGGTGCTTTTTTGAACCTACGTGCTTTCACGTCCTACCGGAGGGCTGTCAAACTCCCACCCCATTCCATATGCAGTTTTGCACAGAGGTACACACCAATGCCTAGAAGTCCTCCCACCGTGTGTAGGGAATCATGAGGCCCTCGAGATGGGCAAAGTGGCCTGGGGGGAAAAGGGGAGAAAAGACCAGGAGAGAGCACCAAGTGTGCAGAGAGAGTCCAAGGGCTGCTCAGGGGTCTGGTCACCATGTCCACTGGAGACACCAGAAAGAAAGATGTTAAACTTCCTTTGGGTCCCTCCAGAGCCCTTGGCAAGTCCATTTATTTCCAGCCTAACTCAGATGTTTATTTCAATTTCTGGAAAATTGCACCCTCTCCACCCTAATCCACCCACCCTTCACCACCCCACCCTAATGTACATTGTGTTTACAGGATGTTAAGCCAGAAACAGCCTTGGGGTCCAGAGGACACACTTCATTTGCTGGTGAATTAATTAATCCATGTGCTTCATGTAACAAATGTAAGGCTCTTTCCAAGCAAAGGCATTGCATGCTCTGAAATTATTTTTGCCTGTTCAAGATAGTGTGGGCCCAGAGGTAGGCATTTGACCACGGAGTGACTGGGGACAGCTGCTCCTGACTTCTGGGTCAGAAGAGGAGATAGTGTGATGCAGGGGAAAGCACGGACCTTTCAGATCAGTTGCCACTCTTCCACTGACCTTGGACAGGGCTCTAGGCCACCTGAGCCTCAGTTTCTTTATCTGTGAAATGGGGATAATTGTGTCTGTCGTGTCTACAGAGCCAAAAAAACAAATCATGAAATCAAGGTCTGTAAAAGGTATATTCTGTTCAAGAACCTGAGCAGATGATTCTGACTCTCCCACTTGACCCACTCCCCTGCCCACCTCCCCTGTGACTTCGCAGCCTGAAAGGCCGCACCTCTTCCTTTAGAAACGATAAGGAAAATCATAATATCCAACACTGTTAAGTGTGAGGCGGTTTAACATGTATTCACTCATTACATTTCTGCTTGAGTTCTACGCTATTACCATTCCCATTTTACAGATGGGGACGCCAGAGCCCAGAGAGTCCAAGCAACCTGTCCAGTGTCACACAGCTAGGATGTAGTGAGCCTTTAAGATAACCAATGCGACAGGAAAGGTGCCCCACAGCATTCCTGAGGAGCTTCTGGGCCTTCTGCCTGAAGCGGTCAGCAAAAGCATGGCAGGCTTATCTTCCCCAAGAGAGGACCAGGAGTAGGTTGCCTGCAAGCCACGCCCCGTGAACCGCGGAACCCCGCAGGCCACTCCACAGCGCCTACTTCTGTTTTTTTCCTCTCGCCATGAAAACAGAATATGAGGTGCCGTCACTACATGCTGAGTGGGCCGGGAGGTTGGGGCAGAAAAGCAGCACAGACAGTCCTGTGCTGAGCACTCGGGTTTCCCCGCCTCCTTCTCCCAAGAATTTCTAAGTAAATGACTAATGGTAAAGTTTAAGGACGGGGACCTGGTTTGAGGGCAGTAGATTTTCTAAAACACCACGGTGGGAGGAGGCGAAGGCTTTGGAAGGTGGAAAAAATGAGAAGAATGGAAAAGAGCACAGATTCTGTGACTGATGGGAAGAGTATCTGACTGATGGAACAGGGGCAGGGGAGGCCGGGGGAGACCAGGAGCATCCCATCCATGGAGAATTCCACCTTCATTCTCCTGTTCTCTTGCCTTTTCTGACTCCAAAAGGTAGTTTTCTCTTTTACAGAGTATTTCCTCCAACTTGTGCTAAGGAATATAAAACCCTCTCTCAGGCTCTCCTTCTTGCTTGGGCACATGTGCTGAGGGGGGCGGGGAGTTCGGGAAGCTGCTGTATTAAATGCACCAGTGTGGAGGGCATGGTATAAACCCTAGGAGCCCTGCAGCCTAAGCCGTCCTGCTTTTCCATTCCTAAAACAAAGTTAGGAGATGAGAAGCTAGTAGCCAGGCTACAGTATCTCTGCACCTTTGGCAGTGAATTCAAACCTCAGCGCCCAGATGGCATTTTAATAGTATCAAATTAGCATAAAGGACTTTTCCCCCTGTCTGTGGTAAATAATTGACTCAATTCTCCCAGGCACATTTTTTAAAACGCAGGACCCATTTGTGCTCATTCAAGGGGACACAAACCCATCCGACTATTGTATCTAGTAATTCACAGGAGTCTCTTCACTGGGCTCCTGTCAACTCAACGTCCATACAAGGTACCCTTTGCAGTGGGAGTTCCCGGATCCCCCAAGCTCTCCCTTAACCTCTGCATTGCAGAAACGTCCAGCGGAACCCCCCGGAGAGCCGCTCAGGGGTCAGCAGGGATAGACCAGAGGCAGGCTCAGCCTTTGACCGCGGGCTCATTTGTGCATTTTGATAAGCAAACCACACGGCAGATTTTCTAGCTTGTCTTACCTTGAGATTTCCAAAATGGAAAACTCTCAAGAAAGGAGAAAGAAAGCAAAGCTGAGGAAGAGAAACCCCGAGGAGCAGTTGTGACTCAGCTGTGCTTTGTTTTTTTATAGCGTTGCCCCACCTCCCAGGGGCTTTCCTGCGCTTTGTCACAGCAGCCTTCTGAGGTCCGAAGGACGAGTACATAGACAGACCCCTATGTCACTGATGACCCAGCAAGGTGAAGTGCACTCCCACTTAGGCGGGCTGGTGCCCGCGGTTTCAATCCCGGCTTCAGTGCCTGTCCCCCATGGCGCACTGCAGGGACGGGGGTGTGGGGGGGGGGGAGGAATGACAAGGAAAGGACTGAGTCTGGCCCTTGGCCTCCCTGATGGAAGTGAGAACCTTCAGCTTCTTCTCAGCCTGAGAGCTCAATAGCTCAGCTGTTCCCCAAGCATTGTACAAGCCAGAAGGGTCATTTTGCATTGGGCAGCAGGAGGCCTGTGGTTACCCAGTTGCCTTCAAATGGTTGTCGGAGGCCTTCTGTCACTAAGGCTCCCTGGGTGGTCCCTTTGAAGTTCTGTGCAGTTTCTGCAAGATAAAAGAGCAAGTTGCATTGGTCTGGACCCTCCAAAAAAGCAGTGGCCAGGATGGAACTAAATATGCAAGCTTTCATGAGGAGAAATGCCTGGGTCAAGAGAAAGAGGAAGGGGTCCAAGGAAAGTGTGGGATCTGCCTCCATGCCCCCACCACCCGCAGTCATTGAAGGGAGCAGCCCGTGGGAGGTGTGGTCTCTGCACAAACCCAGCACAGGGCTTGGTGCTCCAGCTGGGGTCTTGGTCACAAACACTCCCCCACCGCCCAGAGCAGGGGGTCTACTGAGTTCACTCTAGAAGCCACCTCTAGGAGCCCAGGGCCCACATCCACACACTCCACAACCCAGAATGCACATCGGTTGCTACAGTATCCTCAAGAAGAGGGCATACCTATCTAGCCCATATCTGGCCTCAATGGATGGTGCCCAAGGCAGAAGACCAAAACTTCCCAAAGAAGGGAAATGCTAAGCAAGGTCCCCCACCACCAAAGGGCAAAAATCAAAAGCTGACTTCATTTGGGTCCCTAACTCTTGTAGCTTGGGAATCAATGACCTTTGATAAAAGACTCTGTGATATGGCTTCCTGCTGAGCCCTGAGCCAGTCTCCTCCTGTGGGACGGGTGTGAAGCCAGCTTGGGCCCTTCGCTACAACCATGTGCCTGCTGGCCAACTCCTTCCTTCCCATGCACCTGTGGCTCCAGCAGGGCCCAGGCTCGGCGACACCAATGGAGAAAATGAGGGTGCAAAACTTAGGGAGGCATCGCTGTCACCGTGGTGTGACTGCAGGGCGGCTGCCGAGCATGAGGACCCCTCACACGCTCTGCCCCGGGGGGCCTCTCTTCCCCCCACGGACACAGAAGTCAACTGGTGTACGGGGCCTCCTTCTAGTCCAACCCACTGGTCTGAAGCCCACGTGCCCTTCAAGGGCGATCCGTGGCACCCGCGCCCACCGGTCCTTCCCTCGCGCCTACCAACTCCTATGCCCACTCCTCCGAGATTCCACCCCATCCGTCTGTTCACAGCAGAGGAAGACCTCTTTCCCACGGTCACTTTGCACGGTCCCTTTTCCTCTGGACCCCCCCCATCTCCCCAGCACCAGCCTACAAGCACCTTACAGACAGAGCCTGTCTTCCCAGCTCTGTGCCCCCTTCAGACCCTCCGCAGTTTTGACTGCCAAGTCATTGAAGAGGCTCTGGGCGTCTCTTTCTCTCAGTCTCTGGCAAGTTGCCAACAAGGTCCCTGGGCCCCACTGAGGACCAATCCCGCTTGGTTTACAAAGAGGAGGATGCTATGGATTCATCACGAGAAAGCACATCGCAGAGCAGCAGGGAGGCACGTGGGGGCCTGCATCCTATCTGCCAGCGTTGTCCCATGAGTGTCCCTTGGGGAAATCAGGCCTCGTCTCTGAGGAGAGTCTGTGGCAATAACACCTTTCTCTTAAAAATGCTGTATTTCAGGGGAGCTGTCATCTTGACTCACACCTGCAGCAGTTGCTCTGCATAGATTCCATGGGGCCCGGTAGCACCAGGTCGACTCTCCCTTGTGTGGAAGGCCAGGTAAGGTCAGCACGAGTTGGCAAACGGTGGCCAAATCAAGGGGGACAAAAAATGTCCCCGGTACTTTGGAAGTATTTGTCCCACAAAATTCCACTGGGACTTTGGCATATGCTCTAGCACCTCAGAAAACGGAACTCTAGAAACTTCTGTCCGTTCTTTTAGTTGCAATAAGGGAAGCAGAACCGGTTGTGTGTCGGTGTAAGTCACTGGGGCTCTGGGAGCACTTCTCAAACAGGTATGCAGGCTCCCCTCTGGATTTCCTTGCAGCTTGTTTTTTTAATTGTGGCAAAGTACACACAAAATTTACATTTTAGGGGCGCCTGGGTGGCTCAGTTGTTAAGCATCTGCCTTCAGCTCAGGTCATGATCCCCGCATCAGGCTCCCTGCTCGGCGGGAGGCCTGCTTCTCCCTCTCTCACTCCCCCTGCTTGTGTTCCCTCTCTGGCTGTGTTTCTCTCTGTCAAATAAATAAATACAATCCTTACAGACATATAGTTCAGTGGCAGAAAATACATTCTCAGTGTTATGCGACCATGACCACCATCCATCTTCCCAAACTGAAACTCTGTACCCATTAAACAAGTCCCTATTCTCCCCCACCCAACCCCCCCATTCTGCTTTCTGCCTCAATTAATTTGACCATGTAGGAGCCTCATCTCAGTGGAATCAGCCCGTATTCATCCTTCTGTGGCTGGCTTAGTTCACTGAGCACAATGTCCCCAAGGTTCAGCCATGCTGCAGCCTGGGTCAGGATCCCGTTCCCTTTCCAGACCGGGCTGTACACCAGTGTATGTACAGGCGATGTCCTGGCTTGCCTAAGTCCCTAAGGCATGGGTCTCGAGACATCTGCTGCATGAGAATCCCATACGGAGCTTATGAGAAAGGCAGGTCCCCGGGTCCCACCTGCAGAGATGCTCTCGTGGCGAGTCTGAGCTAGAGGCTCGATGCCACCAGTGCATTAAGGACACTGACAATCGTGCTGGGCAGACAGAAGGATGAGAGGCTGAGCAGAGAGTAGCCGGAGTGTCCGGCCAGGGCAGGGACCAGCAAGAGGAGTCGAGCTGCCGAAGTGTAAGATGCAGTGGACACCGCCATGAACCTTGAAGCGGTGACATCAGGACCACCCGCCAGCCCTCAGTCAGCAGCCCGGGACACTGGGCCACAAGTTCCTCCACCAGCGCTGCCTGCTACTCGTGACCTATTGCGTGCATCCCAGGCTCCGGCTTCAAGTCCCGACTCTGCTTCTCACCAGCCCCACGACCCTGGGCAAGTTACTCAACCTCTCTGGGTCTTACATTCATTTCTAAAGTGGGGTTACAAACATAGTTCTCACCACAGCAACGCTGTGAGGATAAAATGAGATGATCGTTTATGATGCTTGGTGTGGATCTGAAACGCACAGCAAGTGCTCGTGAACAGTAACTTTCCTCCTGCTAGTGTTTTCATCTTTTCCACTTATCTATGGCTGCATAACCAATTATCCAAAATGTAGTGGCTTAAAACAATGAGGGTATTTATGTCGCTCTCAGATCTAGCATCTGGACAGGTCTGGGCAAGGACAGCTCACCTCCAGTACTTCCGACATCAGCTAGTGAGGCTCAGGCTGCTGGCTGGAAACACCTGGAAGCTGGGGCCCTCACCTGCCAGGTGCTGCTGGTTGTCGGCCCCGGCCTCGGCCAAGGCCACGTCTGGAGCACCCACGTGGTGCTTCCCATGCTGCCTAGGAATGGGAACATGCGTCCTCAGAAAGAGAGAGGCAGAGACAGAGAGTAAGGGCCAGAGAGCCAGAGATGGAAAGACAGAGCCAGATACACAGGGACAGAGAGAAAGAGCCAGAGAACGAGGCAGAAACAGTCTTGCCTCTGAATGTAGCTTTCTGCAGTCATCCGGTGCCATTTCTGCCCCATTCTCTCTCTCTCTCTCTCTCTCTCTCTCTCTGCAGTGAGTCACCAGAGCCAGCCCATATTCAAAGAGCAGGAAATTAGAGCCCACCTTTCAATGTAGAAATGTCAAAGAATGAGTGGAAATGCTCCAAAACTGTCGCATTACCTGACACCCACAAGGTGGGCCAGTGTCTTCTGATCTCATTTCCCGCTTCACGGGGTAACGAGATCCGAACTCTCGCAGGCACTGTGCCTTATCCACAATGCTTCATCAGCCCTTCACAGTCTGGTGCAACACCCCGGAGGCCATGTGACTATTGGGCAGGCACTGGCCCCGTCATAATCAGACACAAGGGGGCCGGGGGGGGGGGCACGATGTTGGTGTGGAAAATCACATCAGGCGAACAAGCGTGTGGGAAGGGAGAAGACAGGTAATGTCACAAGCTCAGTCCCTCCCCTGCCACCTTCTACACTGTGCGACCAGCAGCGCTCTCATGCAAAACTGGGTCATGAGTAGGTTCGGGAGAGTCCAGTGACCTGTCTGTGATTCACCTTGGCAGATGGGGTCTCAAGCTCAGAGGGTGGGTGACCACCCCAGGGTGACAGACACAGAGCGGGGAGTCATGGGCTCCCCGGGGATGGGAGGGCCTGCGAACAGGGTCTCCTGGCCACCCCACACAAAGGAAGGAATTCCAGACTTTTGGCCTACGGCTCTATGGTGGTAGGGCTTCTGAGCTGTGTCCAGGAGCCTGGGGACCTCAGGACGGTGTGACAGTGGCCGAGGCACCTCATGGCCCACCCAGGCAGCACTTGCTTCTACAAGTCTAGTCAGTCTAGTCAACGTGCTAATGTGAAGCTTGCTCCCTCTGCTTCCCAACCTTAGGGACTGAGACCAAAGCTTAGGAGGGGTGCTTTGGCTCTTCAGGACACAGGGGTCCCACTTCCTGCCAGAAGACCCCACTCCAGAAGTGAAGCAGCTTTTAAGATCATTCCAAGGCCAACACATGATGTCGCCTACCTACTCTGCCCTTGCAGGGGACGCTCTGTCAACAATTCTTCCCAGAATGAGGACGGCCTGATTTTCCATCCTGCCTCTACCTCGCAGTGGTTGCCATCTTCTTCACAGAAGGAAAAGCAGTCCCAAAGTATAAGCTCTGGTGAGGCCCCCCTCAGGTCAGACCACCATGATGCATTCACTGAGCGCCAGCTATATGCGAAGCACTTAGCACTCCTTAAGCTTATGTCTCTCCTGTCCTGTATAGGTCTCATCCACCATCCAGCCCCCCACTGTGACCCTGAATCATCCAAGACTATTTCAGTTATGCTCAGTGGGAATTATTTATTATGACCAAAAATGATGCTATCCTTTGGAAAGATTTGCATCAAAGAGTTGAAACTTCACCAGACGACTCAAGAAGCATAGTCTATTAGTTAGTCAGGGTTCTCCAGAGAAAAAGAAGCAATAGGATATGTGTATAGAGAGAGGGATAAAAGTTGGTTGGTTGGTTGGTTGGTTGATTTTTTAAAAATTGGTTCACACAATAGTGGAGGCTGACAAGTCTGAAAACTGCAGGGCAAGGTGGATAGCCTGGAGACCAGCGAGGAGCTGATGCTGCAGCCATCTGGTGGTGGAATTCCTTTTTCCTCAGTGGACCTCAGTCTTTTCAGGCCTTCAACTGATTGGATAAGGCCCACCCACACCACAGAGGATAATCAGCTTTACCTAAATTCTTGCGACTAAAATGTTAATCCCACGTAAAAAATACCTTCACAACATCTAGACTGGTGTATGACCAAGCAACGAAATAGTCTGGCCAAACTGACACATAAAATTAACCATCACAACTACTTACATAGAAAATTCATTGTCATTAAAATAGATTATTTTAAAGCAGTTAGTTGTGAGCACTAAGAAGAAGAGTATACATTCCTTGGGATCTCCTATATAACTCCCTCTCTATAAATTCCTCAAATGACCCTAGGCAGCACTAAGAATCTTTAGGTTAACTAAAAAGGTTAATTTATTAACCTGATAAGATAATCATGGATAATAATAATGATTTTTAAAAGCCATTTTATTGAGGAAACTTCAAGCCTATACAGAACTAGAGAGACAAATATGAAGAATCCTCCCATAGCCAATTTCAACCACCATCAATGTTCTGCCTTACCTGTGTTATATGCTCCCTTTCCACAAACATACATAGATATTTTCCTCTGCAGCTTAAAGCAAATCTCAGCCATCACGTTGTTTTCTCTGTAAATATTTCAGGATATATCACTAACAGATAAGACTTTTGAAATTGTCCCACCCAACAAAATCAACAGCATCTAATACAAATTTCATGTTAGGTTTTCCCCAGTCGTCAAAAAATATCTTTTTCCAGTTGGTGGTGGGATACTCTGAAGGGAATTGAACTTCTGGAGAAAAAAAAGACTTTTTGCCTTTGGACCTCCCAGCTGGAATATCCCTTCCTCCCTACCTCCTCCCCATCTGACATTCTCTAAGCAAAGCCAAAGTCAAGGGGACACTTTCAGAGTGCGGTGAGGAGGATGTCCCAGAGCCATGCAGGTAGGACTTGTGGAGTGTAGTGCTGACTTCTCCTCCAGGAGATCCTACCTCCTTGGACAAACAGCCCTTTCTCTGTCCCCATTCTGTGAGGGGCCAAGAGATCAGAGGGTACACCTTGACTGCCAGCCATACCCACTGCAGAACCTCAGCAACTCTGTGTGGGCCATGGAAGTTCAAGGGTCTTAGGACATGCTTAGAATGGGTTGCTTTAAGAACTTGGGTTCTGAGGGGTGAGGAAAAGGAGCACATTCTATTATTCACATGTGCAAATATATAACTGCCTTACTCTGAAACCCTTTGAGGGCTCTGTGTGTGCAAAGTCATTCATGTACATATTTTTGAGCAAAATTTATGGAAGGACACCAAGAGACGCTGCGACCTTCGTGGGACAAGCCAAGGCCGAATGTAACACAACCTGTCAGTCTCCCTTCCTAGAGTTCTCTTCACTCAATACTAGGGTCTGTGTCCAAGCTACAGGTTCTCACAAAAATAATATGTGTTAATTACAGATTAAAAAACAAGAAGTAATTTTGTTTCAATCCTATTAGCTTTGCAGATAAAAACAGTTTTTAACACTTTTATTAAATTTAGTTTCCTTTGTGTTTGCTTTCCTAGGTATAAGAAGTTAACTCATCTTTTTATATACATTTTAGGAATCCCTCCCCATTTTTATAAAATAAGTTCTGGATTTCAGAAGGGTAGATTTTGCAGACAGTATCATTTGTTTTAAAATCAGAGGATCTGGAATGTGATCGCAACACTTATATTCTTAATAGCTCTCAGACCTGAGACAAACTCTCACTAGTCTCTTTGATGTCATTTCTCCACCTACAAATGGAGGACAGTAATATCTCTCACAGGGCTATTAAGAAGAGGTAACAAGATGCCACATTCCCATTCAACAAACACTTATCGCGAGCAGGCTCTGTCCGAGGTGTCAAAGATATAGCTGTAAACACGTCCTACAAGGTTCTTGCTCTCTCGGAGCTTTCATTCTGCCAAAAATAAGAGAAAAGGAAATATCAGACAGGAATAAGTTCTACTCTGAGAATTTTGTAAAACACTTTGCATTAGAGAAGGTCTAGGGGATCCAGAGAAGTTTTTTTCAAGGAGGTAGCAATTAAGCAGAGGCCTTTTATGTGAAGATCTTGGGGAAAAAGCATTTCAGGCAGAGGGAAGAGCTAGCTCCAATGTCCAAGGGCAGGAACAAGGTTAGTGGGTTTAAGAGGCAGAAAATGAAGGCACAAAATATACAAATCATGCACCGTGAGGCAGATGAGGGCTGAGCATGAGTCTTGGTGGCTTCAGAAGGAGTTTGGATTCATTGTCATTGACACCCAAAGCCATTAGTAAGCGTATGCAGCTTGCAGTGATCACTCTGTCCACTTTGCAGAGAAATTACTGGAAAGTGGTAGGACGAGCAGCAGTGGGGCCAGGCACAGGGTGTTAGAGTAACCCCGCTGAGACAAGGCAGTGGCTTAGACTAGGATGTGAGAGTGACATTGGGGAGAAGTGGTCAGATTTGGAATACACTCTCAAAATAAATCTTCCCAGACAGGTGGATGAATGTAAGGAACAATAGAAAGAGAAGCATTAGGAATGATTCCTGTGTTTGAGATCCCAGAGAATGCAAAAGTGTCGTGCCATTTACTGAGACAGAAAAGACTCGGGAGAGACTGTCATGAGGAAGTAGAAAAGCAAGAGTTCTGTTATGACCACATAAGTCTAAGATGGTTAATAAAGAGCTAAGTGGGCATGTCAAGGTAGCCAATGGGTTTAGGCATTTAGAGATCCAGGAGGAAATCAAGCTTGGGAGTCTCCAGTATATATATGGTATTGAAAGCCAAGGTTGCAAATGAGATCAGTAGAGAGAAAATAGGAGTAAGCATCAACAGTGGGGTTGGGAGGGAAATTCAGAGCTGAGTCTTAGACTATTCCAATGTCTAGAGTGGAATATACTGGGAAGGAAGGGCTGGTAAAGTGGCAGGAAATCTATAAGAATGGAATAGAAAGAAAGCTCAGAAATGTTTCCAAAGGGAAGGAGTGATCAATCTTGCCAAATATTGCTAAAAGACACAGCAAAAAGGGGATGACCATGGACCACGGGATTTGGTGACCTTTGGTAACAACAATTTCAGTGGGACAGTGGGGTGAAAATCTTGCCTGAGAGGATTCAGGAGAGAAGGAAAAGTGGAAAAGTGGAACAAACAATATGGTGTCATTTTGGGGGAAGGAGAGGAGAAAAATGAATCAGTAAGTAGAGAGGCACGGAAATGAAAGAAGAGTAAAGGACATTTTGGCAGTCCCTTGGGACAGATGCAGTAGAGAGGGAGAAATTGATAATGCTGGATAGAAAGGTGGTCTTCGTAAAAGTTTTCATTTTGTTAATAATTCCTGTGAATACACATTTATTTATTTATACTGTTTATTTCACCTAAGGATTCTTCAGCTTAGAGTCTATTTCTCTGGCACTAGTGTAACACCAGAGATTACTTAAAAGTTACACTTTTTAATAGGATGACTCTCTAATCCTCCATTTGTGAGAAAATGCCCCAAAGGACTGGCTTAATTAGATATATGAGATCCTTAGACATGCAAATGATCACAGCCTAAAAATTTTTCATTTCCAGTGTTCTCACCGTACACCAGATAAAACACATGGTCACTCCTGTTTATGACCTCAGCTCCTGACAAGCTGAATTAGTCACAATTCCCCAAAGACCACCTTGTTCCAGACTGCAGCACCTGGGACCTCACACCATCCGCAGTGTGTCTACCCCAGGAAAACCCTGCTGTCACGTCCTCTGGAAAGCCTCCTTCCCTTGAGTCTGCACTAACCTCTGTGCATCCCTTCTCCTTGTTTTCTTTTCAAAAGGGAATGTGGGACCCAAGAGAGCATTATGAACCAAGGATTACGAGGAAGCCAACTCTGAAATTGAGGTTCGTTTAACAAAAACAATAAGGATTTCACAAAAATAATGTGTATGCTTATAGAAGCTACAAAGCAAAACAGAAAACAAGAAGAAATCAACATTCAACTGTGATCACACCCCCAGAAACAGCTACCATTACCATTCTGCTCAATGTCCTCCAGACTGTGTAATCTTGCATTTTCCTGCATAACAAAGAGCTGTCCCAAGAGAGCGGAATTATCCCTGGTAACTGTCTTTGGCTTACTGTGGTGATTACCACAGAGAGCTTGCTTAATTTTCTTTCTTTTTTTTTTTTTAAATTTATTTATTTGACAGAGGAAACATAGCCAGAGAGGGAACACAAGCAGGGGGAGTGAGAGAGGGAGAAGCAGGCTTCCTGCTGAGCAGGGAGCCCGATGTGGGGCTCGATGTGGGACTCGATCCCAGGTCTCCGGGATCATGACCTGAGCCGAAGGCAGTTGCTGAACCAACTGAGCCACCCGGGCGCCCCACTTAATTTTCTCTTGTATTCCCAGTGCCTAGAACAAACACGGGTCCTGCTCATATACATTTGTGAATAGGAATATATCTGGCTACAAAACAGCAACATCGAGAATAATGCAGTTCCCCAACATCACTAGCAGTTGAAGACATAGAGACTCAGAAAGAAAAAGGAACTCACCTGTTCTGAAGGGGGAGGATGGAGTACTGGAAGTTTATGCTCTTTATTCTAAAACAGTTCCAAAGTGACATTTCAAATCAATGCAATAATACAGTTTTTTCAGGTTTTATTAAAGTCCAGTGAGTTAGGGGTACCTGGGTGGCTCAGTTGGTAAAGCGTCTGTCTTCAGGGTCTTGGGATCAAGCCCTGTGTTGGGTTTCCTGCTCAGCAGAGAGCCTGCTTCTCCCTCTTCCACTGCCTGCTGCTCTACCTACTTATGCTCTCTCTATCTCTCTGTCAAATAAATAAATAAAATCTTCGGGAAAAAAATAAAAATTCCAGTGAGTTAGCATACAGTGCAATATTACCTTCAGGTGTACAACATAGTGATTCAGCAGTTCCATACCTCATCCGGTGTTCATCGGGACAAGTGGGGATCCTTCATCCCCATCACCTATTTCACCCATCCCCCCACCTACCCTCCCCTCAGTAACCACCAATTTGTTCTCTAGAACGAAAAGACTATTTCTTGGTCTGCCTCATCTCTTTTTTCTTTGCTCATTTGTTTTGTTTCTTAAATTCCATATGTGAGTGAAATCATATGGTATTTGTCGCCTTCTGACTGACTTATTTCACTTAGCAGAATACTCTCTAGCTCCATCCAGGTCATTGCGAATGGCAAGATTTTCTTCTTTTTTATGGCTGAGTAATATTCTATGGTATATATATATATATATATATATATATATATATATATATATATAGTATATATATATACAATATCTTCTTTATCCATTCATCAGTCAAGGGACACTTCGGCTGTTTCCATGATTTGGCTATTGTAGAAAATGCTGTTGTAAACATTGGGGTGCATATATTCCTTTGAATGAGTATTTTTGTATACTGGTAAATATCTAGTAGTGCAATTGCTTGATTGTAGGGTAGTTCTATTTCTAACTTTTTGAAGAACCTCTATACTGTTTTCCACAGTGACTGTATCAGTTTGCATCAGTGGAACTGTTGGAGGGTTCTCCTTTCTCTGCATCCTTACCAACACCTGTTGTTTCTTGGTGTTGCTGATTTTTTAGCTATTCTGACAGGTGTGAGGTGATATCTCATTGTAGTTTTGACTTGTATTTCCCCAGTCATCATTTATGTTGAGCATCTTTTCAAATGTCTGTTGGCCATCTGTATGTCTTCTTTGGAAAAAAAATGTCTATTTGTGTCTTCTGCCCAGGTTTTAATTGAATTACTCATTTTTTAGATGTTGAATTTTATAAGTTCTTTATATTTTTTGATACTAACCTTTTATCAGGTATTTTATTTGCAATTATCTTCTTCCATTCCATAGGTTGTCTTTTGGTTTTGCTGATTGTTTCCTTCACCGTACAGAAGTTTTTATTTTGATGAAGTCTCAATAGTTTATTTTTGCTTTTGTTTCCCTTGCCTCAGGAGATATATCTTAAGATAGAAGTTGCTGCAGCCACTATCAAAGGTTGCTTGTGTTCTCCTGTAAGATTTTGATGGTTTCAGGATTCACATTTAGGTTAATTTGAATTAGGTTAATGTGAATTCATTTTTGTGTGTGCAATGTAAAAAAGTGGTCTAGTTTATTCTTTTGCCCATTGCTGTCCAGTTTTCCCAACACCATTTGTTAAATAGACTGTCCTTTTCCCATTGGATACTCTTTCCTGCTTTGTCAAAGATTAAATGACCATATAGTTCTGGGTTCATATCTGGGTTTTCTGTTCTGTTCCAGTGATCTGTGTGTCTATTTCTATGCTAGTACCATACTATTTTAATCACTACAGCTTTGTGATATACCTTGAAGTCTGGAATTGTGATGTCTCCAGCTTTGTAAATCAATGTGATGATATATTTTAAATTAATATTGCTGAGACAATTGGAAAATAATAGAAGAAGAAACTAAAGTTAGAGTCTTATTTAGTGCCTTATAGAACCACATAAGAACTAGAAGACCATGTAGGTAAGCACAGAATAACAAAAACCCAGCATCAATTGCTTGACAGCACAAAATGAAAAAGACCTTTAGAAAATTGAAAGGCGAATGGAAAATTACTTCAGTACTAGATCAATAGCCTTGATAGTTCCTGTGAATCAATAAGATAAAAGCACAAATTGGTAATAGGTAATGAAATGAAATGTAATTCATAGAAGGAAATGAAAAATGTAACTCATAAACAAAGAAATACAGAATGATAATTCATATCAGATTTTATAAGACTATATATTATAAGTCACTAGGATTTAAGAAAAGCAAATTTTAAAAAAAAACTTTTTTTGTCTACAGAGTTAGCAAATACTTCAAAAGAATACTAATCATTTTGATGACAATATTTTTAAAAATAGGTGTTCTATGCTGATGGTTGAATTGTACCTAGGAATAATTCTTCTATAGGTTAACCTGGCAACATATGTCAAAAGTCCTCAATGTCTGAATGCTAGTTTACTCTTCATTTCCAAAATGAAGAATTTATCACAAAATTTTTTTAATTTTAAGTTCAATTAATTAGCAGATAGTGTATTATTTGTTTCAGAGGTCAGGTCTGTGGTTCATCAGTCTTACATAATATCATACCCTCCCCAATGTCTGTCACCCTGTTACCCAATCCCTCCACCCCTACCCCTCTCACAACCCTCAGATATTTAGACCTATGTGCAAAGATGTTAACTGTGGTAATATCTGCTGATAAGATTATGGGTTATGTCTTTCTCTTCATTCTTTTCATTGTTTTCCAAGCATTCAGAATTGAACTTACATCTAGTAAGTAGAGTTAAAAAAATAAATGAGGACTTTCAGTTAAAGATGGAGGATGGAATGTTAATGTTTATCTCTATTTCCTACCTACACCAAAATAAAATAACAATAAGATGATTTTTAAGGCATAGACCCAAAAGGATAGAAAAAAAATGGGGGGGGGGAGGTTTAACTAACCTGAGCCAACAGTAAGAAGAGCAAAGGGGCAGCCTGATTCATCATATACCTTCAAAAGGCTCAGGAGTTGGCAGAACCAGTTTTCTTCAAAAGCAGAAAAAAAGGAGAAGAAGATGACAGTGGGAGAAGGAAAGTAAAGGGGAACTAGGGTAATCCAGGGAAAGAAACGAAACAACAGAGACTTTGGACACAGAAACAAACTGAGGGACTTGGAGGGAGGGGGATGGAGGGATGGGAGAGCCTGGTGGTGGGTACTGGGGACACCTAAAGCGTGGAGCACTGGGTGTGGGGAATGGGGAATGAATCTTGGAACA